>PVIU01017615.1:0-41388 GCA_004026605.1 Ondatra zibethicus
CTAGTCAGTTTGGATTCACACCTTCCTAGGCCTGGATGGAGGCGAGAGGGCCTTGGGCTTCCCACAGGGCAGGGTAACCTGCCCTCTCTTAGGACTGGAGGGGAAAAGGGGAGGGGGAGTGGGGAAGCGGGAGGGAAATGGGAGGAGTGGAGGAGGTGGAAATTTTGAATGGTACTATTTATAATGCAATAATAAAAAAATAAATGTGAAAAAAATGATCCTTTTTCATTTTATATATCTACCCCAGTTCTCACTCCCTCCACTCTCCCAGTCCTACTGTTTCCCTCCCAGCCCACCCCCATCCTCTCCTCAGAGAGCATAAGGCTTCCTATGGGGTGTCAACAAAAATTGACACATCACTTTGAGGGAGTAGCAAGCCCCCCCGACTGTATTTAGGATGAGCAAGGTATCCCTCCAAAAAGAATGGGCTCCAACAATCCGGTTCAAGCACTAAGAATAAATCTTGGTCCCATTTCCAGTGGTCACACAGACTGCTCAAGCCGCACAACTGTCACCCACATTCAGAGGACCTAGTTTGGCAGTATGCAGGTTTCCCTGCTATCAGACCAGAATCAGTGAGCTCCCACTAGCTTAGGTCAGCTATTTTCATAGGTATCCCCATCATAGTCTTGACCCCTTTGCTCATATTTTTGTTCTTTCTTCCCCTCTACTGGTCTTAGGAAGCTCAGTCCAGTGTTTAGCGGTTGATCTCTGCATCTTCCTCCATCAGTTGCTGAATGAAATTTCTACGATGACAGTTAAGGAAGTCATCAGCCTGATTACAGGCGAAGGCCAGGTCAAGCGCCCTCTTCACTATTGCTTAGGATCTTTCTCTCCTCCCCCTCCAGTCTTCCACCCTCCCTTGTCCCCCACCTCAGGTTCCCAATTTTCTCAGGAGAACTGTCTATTTCCCCTTCCCAGGGAGAATATGTATCTTTTAGGGTTATCTTTATTACCTAGCTTTTCTGGGGTTGTGGACTATAGGCTGGTTACTGTTTTGACTATGAGTAAGAACATACCATGTTTGTCTTTCTGGGTTTTGGTTACCTCACTCAGGATTTTTTTTTCTAGTTTCATCCATTTGCATGCAAATTTCAAGATGCCATTGCTTTTTACCACTGAGAAGTACTCCATGGTGTAAATGTACCACATTTTCGCTATCCATTCTTGGTTGACGGGCATCTAGGTTGTTTTCAGGTTCTGGCTATTATGAATAATGCTGCTATGAACACGATTGAGCAAATGTCCTTGTGGTATGAGTGTGCATTCTTTGGGGTACATTGTATTCTTAAAGTGAGGGTAAATTTCAACAGGTTGAGTACACAGTAGGATAGAAAGTTCAGTGAATCATTTTAAATGGTGTATATTGTTAACATGGTTGCAAAATCTAAAATATTCAATTTCTGAAGGCAAGAGATATTTCCAGAAAAAAGGCATTCTAGAACTCATTATTAGTTTGAAATAACACATCTTAAATTATTTGCTTCCCTTCTGTCATCAAAACCTATGGGAAGGATAAATCACAACAATGATCACTTATAGAAATAATATTGGGATATTTCATAAAGAAAAGGAGAAGCATGAAAATTTTGAAATAACAGCAACCATGATCAATTAACAGAAAAATATTAATTTATAATTTTTAGTATTTTTCAATTCCAAAGTTTCATTATTAAAGCATTGAACAAAGTATATTGTTTTCAAAATCACTCAGTCTGAACTGAATGTAGATGAAATGTCACATAAACATGTATTTATGCAAATTACTTTTAATTTGCATTTGGTGACTCAAAATGGTTAATGGAATTATGGGAAAATGATGTTTGTTTTACCAGTTATAAGATGAGAATCTCTGTAATCTTCCAGAGTAATGTGGTTTGATGAATCAAGATCCCCGAAAGGTCACTGTGAACATCCCAAATATTATTTTACCAATAAACAGCAGGAAGTAGTTTGGAGAGAGTTATGCCCAAATTCCCAAACATTATTTATGTTTGTTTACATTTAAAGGGGATATTCTATAGAGATTTGCATTGGTATAGATCTTTCTTTATTGATACAAATTTAAGCTCAAATATGTTATATGTGTATTTCTGCTCTTGAATAAGGTATTATGTTTGTGTAGCTATTTTAAAAATGTAATGTATAATTAGTAAATATAGGTTAATAGAGAGTCATCTCTAATAATCAAGCTTGTGGTCATGTTAGATAGGTTTTCTAGATATACTGAGATATATTTCAGTTAGATGAATATTCTTAAACCATTCAAAGACTAACATAATATGTCATTTAAATGTTTTAAAAACTAAGGACTTTTCATGACAATGAGACACATATGCTCCTGGCAACAAAAATAACTTCAAGAGGAAGATGGGCACCAAAAAAGGCTCCTTAAGGAGTTTGCTAGCCATCAGGGCAAGAAACTGCTCTTGCCAGAACTGCTTGATGTTATGCTGTATGAACTGGACATGCAAGACCCACAGGGAAATAACTGCTCTACTTGCCTAATGGTGAAACAGTCCTTCAGGGTTCCTGTTTTAATAAAAGAGTCTGCTAGGATAAAGAAGAAAATGACTGTCAATATAGGCAGAACTGTCTTTGAAATTTTCCGTTTCATGGAAAAGTCTGCTGGATATTATGGGTCTGTAGGATAAAGATGGATGCCCCAATGTTACAAAAGAACTCTGGGTAACTGCCCAGGCAGCAAGACATCTCTGTCAATTCTAGAGTTTTAAAAGTTGCCTACCATGCACTTCCTAGGTAATATTATATCCTTCTGCAGTCTTTGATGGAGTTGAAGAATAGTTATAGTTTTCCTTAGATATTATTAAAAAATAAAGTAGATATAAATATTGTAGCTATAATTCTTGCTTGATACCTGTTTTGTTATATGTAATTTTATTATGTTAAAGATAAAACCTTCCTTTTTGTTTAAACAGATAAGGGAAAATGGTGTGGGAAGTCCTTCTGTATATGTGTTGTTTTATTGGTTAATGAATAAAGAAGCTTGCTTGGGCCTAGAGCAGGGAAGAATAGCAGTAAGCAGGAAAAACTAAAATGAATTCTGGGAGAAAGAAGGCAAAGTCAGGGGATGCCATCAAGCTGCCAGAGGAGAAAGATGCAAGTCCTCAATCAAAACATTGCCGGTAGGCCACAAGCCCCATGGTAAAATGTAAAATAATGAAAATGGGTTAAATTATGATGTAAACTATTCAATAAGAAGCTGGAGCTAAGAGGCCAAGCAGTGATTTAAATATTATAGTTTTGGTGTGATTTTTTTTTTGAGTTAGGGTTAGAAAATGAACTAGTGATCTCCTATAACAAATGTGCCCTTCCCAGTGAACAAATGCACAGTTTAATTGAATAATGCATCCATCTTTAACTGTACAATGCCATGAGCATGTCTAGTCAAAAAACAGTCAACCTAGACACTCCTCATGCCCATCCTTCCTGCTAAGAGAAGAACACCACCTATCTAATTTATTCTTTTAATGAGAACAAGAAGCTAGTATTTTTGTTACTACAACTATTATTAACACTTCACTTGATGACACAAAAGAATAGATAATTACTACACAGAGATATTTGTTTTTTTATTTTGAATAGATTTCTAGCAGAAATATTAAACTCTTTATAGTGCCTGTAGCCTGTCATAAGTACATTGTATATAAAACCATGTTATCATAAGTGTGACAACATGTACTTGGTAATAGGGAACACTTTCAATTGTAATGTTGCAGTGTTTTGCTTCTCTTACAAATATCCTGAAGCTAAAAGCATTTTTGTTTCTTTTTCTTGGTACCTTTATCCTGTACACTGTAATAGTTTGAGAGTTATGAGCAGGGACATATATTCTTCTCCATATACATTTTAAAAAATTTTGATCCCTAGAACAGGTTACAGTCTTAAATAGACAATCTATAGTCAGCACCATTGTACTCAATGGTAGTATTTAAACAAAAAGTTAAATATTCTGTGTCATTAATATTGTAGATACCTGGAATAAGAAGGTTCAGGAAGAGAGGAAATGTGGTGAAGACATATAATACAAGGATTTGGGTATCTTTATTAGAGAAGTGGAAAGAAGGCTATGTGAGAAATCTGTATAAGCATAAATAAGTCAGCAGATATGTCTCATACAAACTTTGTATTAAAGTAAGAAAATAAAGGATATGACACGAGTCATTTTGAAGAGGATAATTAGGGGTATTATGTGAATAGATTATCTTGAGAGGGAATTTTTTTAATAGTGGAACCACTCAGTATTTATTACTTTAGCAGGAAAATAATCAGGAGAAAAATAATACTGGAGCGGGGTAAGTGGAAATGTGTGGAGTATAGGTAATGTAAAACTTTGGATTTATTCCACAAATAGGAAGAGGTTTCTATCAAGAGTCATATCAGTGGTGTGTGTACATGTTCAGATTCAGTGATTGAGTTCTGATGCAGTAAATTGTGCATATGTTTTGAGCTGGGAGATAGAAATAACTATTTCTTTTTTAAAGTGTTGAAATGTATGTTCAATATTGGAAGTAATGATAGCCTAGCTAATAGAAAGAAATTCAGTTTGAATTAAGGGAAAGAGAGAGCTAATTAAGGCAGTTACATAATCTATAATTTAACAAGTGTGAAATACTAGTACCTTCAGATGGAAATTCAAGGTAGATGGCTACAATAACAGGATGTGAATATTTTTAAACACAACAACCAAAATACATTTATGTAGAAGGAGCTGAAGCCATTTATGTAAGACAGTCATTATTGGGAATGATAAACAACATTCAAAGAATTGAGATTAAACAACATCCCGTTTGTTTTTGCTTTTTTTCTTTTGACATGGATGTACTATTGTTAAATGATCATACAGAAGCCAACTTTCAGAAAATCTTGCTAAAAACAGCCAATATTTTCAGGCCCTTCATTTTCTGTATGAACTGAGGAGGATATGGTGAAAAATGAAACTGAGAAAAGCATAGCAAATATGAATTTCAAGTAGATATTAGAATGTATTTGAAATCTTTGCTTAGAGAATTCAGGATTCAACTGTCATGTAAATGTAAACTCAAGAATTCTAACATTGAGACTGAGTCATAGCCAAAGGTCTCCATGAATTCATCAAGAAAAAAGAACCCAGATATATAGTGTCAGACCCACAATTAAAATCAAGACCAGTTCAACTCTAAGTATTTAAGGAAGAGAATATTTAGTCAAAGCTACAAAAAAAGAAAGTGAAATATAGAGTTGTGAATATTGGCAAGAAAACCAGGAACTGAAAGGAAAGTATTTTAATAGAATGAAGTTGGGACTTCAAACAATACCAGGGGACAGTCTCTCAGTAAACTTTCTGATCTGCTGGCTTTTACAGTCTTTCTGTCCTCTTCCACAAGGCTCCCTCAGCACTAGGCTCAGAAGTTTTTGTTAGCTGTATCCATTGGAACTAGGGGATGTGGTTTTCTGTAATGGTCTCTGTCTATTGGAAGAGTTTTGTTTATGAGGGAACAAATATTTAGAAACCAACATGGATTCATGCTGGCTCAATATGTTGCCAATGTGGATTCTCCTCCATGATCTACTATTTCACTAGTTTTGGGTTGTTGTTAATGCTATACAAATAACTACAGGCAACTAAGAGAAGCATAGTGGGAGGAATAGGTTCCACAGGGGAGAGCACATCAGTTGGTTATCCAATATCCAATTGTCAGTCCTGAAAAAAAATACATACATATATAAACAAATGCATATGTACAATATACATATGTTTATGCACATATAATACATACATTATACATACTTATATACATATATACATATAACTTCAAAAAGATCATGAATTTTAAAGAGAACAAGAAAGGATATTAATCTCAAAACAAAAAAATAAAAATAAAAAGAATACATGAGAAGGTATGTCCAATGCTCCAGAGTCACAGGGAAAGAATGAAAAAGAAGAGAAAAAGCAGGAGTGTACTAAAAATGTGACAGTTACCAAGAGAGCTCAGGAAGAAAAGAAAAGAAAAAGTTCTTTTGGGGGAGTTTTAGTTACTTAGGAATCAGGCATCTCTTTGCGGTGTGAGACATTGAAAATGTGGCGATTAGAGTTCAGAAATCCCTTACCCCGTGTTTTCTAAGTAATAGAAATAAGTATGGGATTATAGCAATAAGTAGGAGCTTTAAAATATTCAGAAACAAGGAAAAATAATGTCACGAGTGGGGGAAGTCTTCATTGGGAGGTGTCTGCTTTGAGCCTCTGGAGCCAGGGAGAGTTGATCAACAAAGATTAGGAAGATCTCTCTTTTATAAGTAGCTTCCTATCTGAGGCTATTTGAATTCCTAGAACTACAGATGACAAGGTCCAAAGATGCAGTTCTCTGTAACAATCATTGAATGGCAGTTAACTGGTAGAAAATGGCAATACCAAGAAGCTGCTGAAACATCCACACGTATAGGGCAACCTGTGCGAGCCTCACTCCAGTCATGTTCCAAATGCTTCATATGTCAAGAAGAAGGAAAAGTCTGCCTAGGAGTGTGAAGGATGAGGGACAATTTTACATAAGGGTGTGAAATATATGTGGCATTTTCATCCTGTATATTTTATTTTTTATTTTGTAATCACTTTATTTGTTTCATTGTAAAGGAAATGAAATGATGTTATTATTAAATAATGAGTTTGAGCTAAAAGAATATGACTGGAAAATGCATAAATTAATCTTAGGTGGGGGAAGGCACTGAGAACTTATGCAAGAATAAGAGACAGCCTTGACAATATTTAGGATATGAGTGATTTTCATGGTGATGACCTCAAAAATAGAGCTATTAATATGATTGCTTTGCTTTTTGTCAATCACGTTCATGGACATGAAGGCTCAGAATTAAAGGAGCTGTACAAAATCAACACTGGAATTTTACCAAGTCAGATCAATAGTAGAGAGTAACCTGCCTTACAATTAAGGAGGGAAACTCATATTTAAAGAGCTGAATGTGTGAAAGCATGAATATTGTATAAAATCATAAGCTTATATTTTGTAAATTTGGGTAATCTGATGTGTTTTGAAGAAGAAATGACTGAATGTTTATAAAATAGACTGAGGATGAATGATACTTAACCCAGACTCAGTATGAAAATTGACATTTTATAGAAGTTGGTACTATACTACAATGAAAATAAGATTTAAAATATTATGTATGAAAATTAGATCTAACATTTTATATGAATCTATGTATAGATACGAATTATGATATTCATTTATATTAATGATGATATAGTATTGTAGAGGAATAAAGGTATCAAAGAGAAATATTCTGGGAAAATATTCTGAATTTAAAGCTTAATTGTATTCCCTATTGTAGAAATATATAAAGATATATATTTGACAGAATATGGATTTGTTCATCAAATCTTTCAACATGAAATCCATCACTGATCATGTCTAGTGTATTAAGGGGCCTGTATCAATCTTCTTCTCTAATGGTGGAAGCTTTGGCATGAGAAACACAGGCTTTCTGCTTTCATCTACATATTAATATGTTAATATGAGAAAATATCTTTCTAAATAAAAATTAACTTTAAAAATATTCCAGCTGACTGTATAGAATTGCCTAGAAGATCCCAGAGAATCATAGTAAAAATTGAGAAATTTAAATTTATGTCTTTCTGGAAAGTCACTAGCACAGTCATTAAATACAAAGAAAATATTTTCTAATTGAAGATAATACTGTGTAAGATATTTCACTTAAAAAATAAATCTGGAGTTTTTTGTCTGCGAGCTCCTTGCAGCCAGGCAAGGTCCCTGCTCCTGTGTTGAGAAGATCCAGACAGAACCTTCGTCCAGCGACAGATGGAGAGAGAAAAAGAGCCCCATATGGGAGTACTGGACTGAGCTTCCAAGGTCCAGTTGAAGAGCAGAAGGAGGGAGAATATGACCAAGGAAGTCAGGACCACGAGGGGATGATCCACCCACTGAGACAGTGTGCCTGAACTAATGGGAGCTCACCAAAGCCAGCTGGAATGGGACTGAATGAACATGGGATCAAACTGAACCCTCTGAATGTGGCTGACAATTGGGGCAGACCGAGAAGACAATGATAATGGAACTGGGAATTGTCTCTATG
Organism: Ondatra zibethicus; assembly: GCA_004026605.1. Classification (NCBI taxonomy): domain Eukaryota; kingdom Metazoa; phylum Chordata; class Mammalia; order Rodentia; family Cricetidae; genus Ondatra; species Ondatra zibethicus. The sequence goes on from PVIU01017615.1 coordinate 8,107, forward strand.
GCATGTACTGGCTTTTTGGGATCCTAGTCTATTTGTATGCACACCTTCCTAGGCCTGGATGGAGAAGGGAGGGCCTTGGACTTCCCTCAGGGCAGGGTACCCTGCCCTCTCTTAGGACTGGAAGGGGAGGGGAGGAGGGTGAGTGGGGGAGCGGGAGGGAAGCAGGTGGAGGGTAGGAAGTGGAAATTTTGATTCCTAGAATTAATAAAGTAATAAAAAAAACAAAAAATAAATCTGGATCCGGGCCGTGGTGGCACACACCTTTAATATATAAACAGAAATAACAAATATGCCTTTAATCCCAGCATTCAAGAGGCAGAGGCAGGTGGATCTTTGTGAGTTTAAGGCCAGCCTGGTCTACAAGAGCTAGTTCCAGGAATGGCACCAAAGATACAGAGAAACCCTGTCTTGAAAAACCAAAATAAAATAAAAACAAAAAAATAAATCTGGAAGATTTATCCAGAGAACATTGGATACAGAAGTAGCAACCTAGATTTCACCTACCCCATCAAAACTGTATCTGAAATTTTCAGAAAATTTTGATGAGGGGCCAGAATTTGACAGTTGGATATTTTTATGAGTTCAAATTGGTTCAGGAGGCACTACCTCTTCATCCGTTGAATCTCTAAATTATAATGGTAAGTTTGCTTTCTTTTTCTATGAAAATACAGTAAAAATATAATGAGAAAATTTTCTAATAAGTGTTTCCAGTGTTGGATTAAAACATAGAAGCTCTAATGTGCCTTTCTGAGAGCTTCGCCATTGACCTTAGGAAGCAGAGAAGACTTATATACTCTGTCAGTCACAGCTGAGAACAAGGATGAAGGGATGCTGGCAGAGAACATATGTTATTGAATATTGCTATCACGGTGATAAAAGACAAGCTTATAATAGTCGAGCAAATAACAGTATGGTACCAGGCTTAGACTGGATTTTCCTCCACTAGAAAGCCATCTTTTCCTTTCTAGCATTTGGAAAAACAAGAAGTATCCTTGGGAGAGCCTCACGTCATTGATTAAACATAGAACTCTTCATGTAACTGGCAATCAGAATGAGGTAATAACTGAATAATGTGGGCATTTTATTAAAGAATTGGCCACCTACCAAAAGATGACGCATAGCGCATACTGGCAAAATTTCCTCATTTTAATTATGGGGCATATATTCCAATTGTATCATTGCATATTATTTTGCTGAAATGAATTTATCTGCTGAATTATTACTAAGTATCTTCAATTATTTTAAAGACGACACTGCTGGATGTTATGATGCAATGTCAGCTGCCCTTGGTAGAGTAGGATCTCACAGATATATTCTAGAGAAGGCAACTTCCTTCACCTTTGTCCAGATCATCGTGAGGAGCTTCCCTCCCAGATGACTAACATGAATACTAGGATAAATGAGAGAAGAAAGAATTTATATTATCTGGTAGAACACTGATGTGTAGGACGATTAATGCAGACTATAATGGAAACCCTGACCAGGAGACAAGCAAAGAGCTTTCAATTTATTTTTGGACGACATTTGTATTATACTGAGAGTAGCAAGGACATTATTAGCATACATGGAATTAGATGAAATAAAAATGTTTCATGTTGTGAGCACAGCAAGCAGAAATTAAAAATCACACGTGAAAGTTGAGTGTCAGTTCATCTAGATAAATTTGGTTTAGAGCAAAAATGTTATGAGAAGTGGGTGACAATAGGATTCGCAATAAGGAGAAAAGGTGATGCACCCTTGAAGCGTGGATGTGAGTTTCATATCCAAGATCTATATCTTTGTGCAGTAATGAAAATGAAGTTCAACTATGACTGAAGGTGTTTTTGAAAATGGAGCTCAATTTACCCTATTTAGCTACAGTCATCTACTATGAAAGAAATGGAATGAGATCCCCAAAAAATCTGTTCATATGGGCGAAGGTACTAAGTATTCCAGGCAATTTGCAATAGTTTGTGTGAAATTTTCCAGAATTATAAGGAAAGGGTGACTAATACTAAGAATTAATGACAGATCTGCATTAACCATAGTGGAGGAGGCCAGATATTGACTCTAAGAAGTTTCCTGATGCAGTACACACACACACATACACATTCACATTGACTGATTACATAAAAAAAATTGTAAAAACCACTGTCTGAGACTGGGAACAAAACTCACTCACTAAGCCTACTCAAGAGGAAACAAAATACATGGGAACTATAGGGTAGAGAGTACCCCAGGCAATAACTGATGTGATTATGATGTAGTCCAGTGATGTTATGATAATACTAATATCAAAAAATAAGTATTGAGTTTTCCAATACATGACTCTATCTCATGTCTAACTTTAGCAGATGCTTATTATGTAACATATTTAATAGACAGTTAACATGCAATGGATGAAGCATCCAATACCCATAGGCGAACCAGTAATATAATTATGTGATTTTATGGTAAATGGAAAAGCAAGACTCCTTACTCAAAACAATTAATAATTGGCATAATTAGTTATTGTATTCTCAACAAGACAAGAAATTTCACAAATAACTAGGAAGCTTCTAGAAACACCAGAAGGTAAAGAACAGTCAGTTATAACTTTATATAACTTTTTGGTTTCTAAAACTATTTTACAGTGAACAGTGTTCCCAAGCCCATATACACATTTATGAGCACCAGAAGAAAGTCTTATTGGTACTCGAACTGTGATAGTCACGCCATTTAATTTGACTGTGCCTATTCTGAAAGGTAATTCGTGTTGGATGATAACTGCCTAGGTGACCAAATTAGGACTAAAGGTGAAGGAAGCTCCATTTCAAAGCTAAGCAAACAATTCTGAGGTTCTCTGTGGATTCTCCTAACATTTGTTTGGGCGTGCTAACAAGACTCCTGTTATTGGCTGTGAAAGTAAACATTCTGTGTGATGAGTTCCACAGGCTGATATTGAGAGGAAGTGTTTGGAAATAGGAAGAAATCATAGCAGATGGGAAAGATGTTTGTAAGAATATTACATTGCCATGGAGGAAAGCCATGACAATATTTTCCGGGACACAGCACTGATCAGGATATAATGCTTAACTTTCGTTTGCCATTGTAGTCCAAAAAAATAAATATTTGACCCTGACTGGTAGAACTCCCTTGGTTTATTTTGTATAGAAGAGGAAAATTTGACTCCAATGAATTTGTTTGGTATACCTGTGTAATGTAGGCAAAACAAAAGAAGAAGAGTTCCCTGATGAGTCAGCTTGTGGGATGCTCATCACAGTTTACATCTAATGTTCTTGGAATTTCTTTCCTCCCAGGGAAGCTAACGGCTTGTTGACATCTGTGAGTGCTGCAGCACAGACTTCTTGTCCTGCCTATCTCAATAAAACAAGGTAATGCATTGCTCTGCAGTTCCATGCATGTTATGGAGACCAGACACTGTCTCTCTGCTTAGTGCATTATGTTAAAGCTTAATCAGATATGTTTATGAAGATATCAATTGAAAATAAAATTAGCATAAATCATATGGAAATAGAACTTGGAAGACTTTGAGTATGTGTATTTATTCTTGAGTGTTCATATAACATTACAAGTGGCCCACATGAGATATTTATGAAGAGTCTTTATATTAGCCATATGAGACTTTGTTAGTAGACAACATCTCAGAGTCTCATGAAATAAAAGTTTTGTACGTAGCACACAATTTTCTTCAGGTGTGTTCTTTAGCTAAAATAACATAGGTGACAAATTATTCAGCTCTGATACACTATGTCAAACAAGTGGGCAACTAGTAGGGGTTGGTCTTGGATATTGTATCTCATCACAAACATATTCTCACTGCTAACATATGACTTGTTGCTTCTAAAAGGAACCAGTAGATTTCACCTGCCATAGCTTCATCTGGGAATAAGTTGGCAAAAGTCATAGCATAACTAGCCATCTCACAAGGAGGTTTGTGGTATCCCCTAGGAAGAACGATATGCTGTTCTATTTACTGTGTAATGTAATGTGTGTTTGTAATTTTAGGAGTATGCATACCCAAATAGGGAGAATGCAGAAGTAGCTTACTGATGCTACAATGCAGGTTAACTGTGCAGTGTGAACTTTATACTTTTAGCTATCCTGTTTAACAGGCAACTGCTTTCTGCTTGTGGAATTAGTGGGAACTTAATGGATAAAAAACATCCTATGACATCTTAAGGTATATTAAGATATTACAAAATAACCCATGAAGCAGTTCCTAATAAACCTTCTACTCTTTAACATTAAAATTATCAAAATTATTTTTCATAAAACTTTATCTGAAGATCTCACTTATGTAATTAAGCTCTACTATCAACAGGTAGATTATGATGAAAATAAGTAAAGATAATTGAAGGATTAATAACTGAATGAGTAACTAAATATTAATAGTTTATTGAACATTCCAAGAGACTAAACACTTCATAGGCAGAATTTTTAATTTTTGTAGAATGTTTCCAATCACTGAGCATTGGTTGGCTTAAATAAAGTGGTATAGAAATTTGAACTGATATATAATATAAATATCCACAACTGATGTATTAACCAAGGCAACACTGTAAATTGAAAAGGATAGAGTCTGTGATTATTCCCTGTTGCTCAGAATCATACCAACTACAGACTCATAGAAGACAAGGGAACCATTATGACTATGCAAACATACTAAAGACAGGTACAGCTTTCAACAGTCACCCCTACTTCCCCTCAGAATCATATTTTTTTTTCTTTCTAGCAAGAGAGTTGTTATCTATTGATGGTTTTAAGTAGAATGTGCCAGTGTGGTTAGGATTTTCTGTGGGTAGCCAACAGTAATCTATGCATTTACTCAATATCAATCATGAGAAAATACTTCTTTTTCCACATATAGATATCGGTTGTTAAAGATTATTAGTATTTCATGACTGAGAAGGCTCTCTTCATGGAGTTTGTCTAATCTCACAGGCTTCTGCAAGTATCATTTTACCAGATAAAGGAGTACATGATGAAAGCCTATGTAAACCTGGTCTAGCTTGGTCTTTATCTCTTTCCAACAGTAACTCTAGATATTCAAATCATAAATGTGTGATCTAGATTTGATGGAACATGCCTACCATGCCAAGAATTAGAAAAAAGATAAGAGGATGAAGGTCCAAGGCCAACCGGAGTTATGGTTAAGTTTTTCCTCAAAAACAAGCAAACAAATGATATTTATTCAAGACTGAGGCAAGCCGGGTGGTGGTGGGAAACATCTTTAAACCCAGCACTTGGGAGGCAGAGGCAGGCGGATCTCTGTGAATTTAAGGCCAACCTCACCTAAGAGAGCTAGTTCCAGGAAAGCTAGGACTGTTACTGTTATACAGCCAAACCTTGTGCTGAAGAAAAGAAGAAATACACACTGAGGCCCTGGATCACATACCAAGTATTTTCTCTTTTCACTTAGAACTACGTTAATAAAAATAAATGGATCTAGAAAACACTAAGAGTTTTCTTTCTTGGCAGGTTAGGCTGGTAAGGAAGGATATAAACCTATATGAGTGGTACATATTAAAAACTAGCAAACAAAATAATTGCAGAATTGAAGAAAGGCGGCATATCATTAAGCTGACTGCCATAAAAAGAGTAACAATGTAAATGTGTCACTAATCATGACTGGGAAGACAGAAAAGAGGTGTCAAGAGGTTAAAGGGAAAAATGCCATAATTTCAAATCATTACTTAAGATCCTTTAGAGATGGTTAGATATATGAGGAAGAGGAGAATGGCAAAGAATAATATGTGCAGAGACCCATAACCACAGGTGACATTGAGAGCTGTTCTCTCGCCAGGTGTGTGGCAATCCTTGCTTTAACAAATCTACTAGGGGACATAGGGAGGATTTTGATTTTTGCTTAAAATTTACCAATGGGATTTGGGAAAGACCATGAAATATAAAATATAGAAGAGGTAAAGGTACATTGTAGAAGAAAATCATGAAAGCAATGTATTTAAAGAGAAGGGAGATAAGGTATATTGCAATTCTGTAAGGTGGAAGGGAAAAATTAAAGAAAAGACAAAGAAAAAATAAAAATTAATATGAGAAAATAACCAAATTAACACTGTACAATACATGAGTTCAATATATCAAAGATGGGCTAGAATACTTGAAAACTTGGTAAATATTTGGAAGGGAGAGAAAGGGTGCATTAATACACATTCTTATATTCACAAAAACATCTAACTAAGGAAGAACACTGGTCCATGGAATGAAAGATTGGCATTTTGATATTATTTCATTCTCATAGCTCATTCTAATGAGGCAAAAATGTCACCTCGTATTATACCGTGGTCTACTTCCTACAAAGGAGAAGAGTGAAACTCTCAAGGCATGAGAGGTTGTTACTTAATGGACAGATTCATTTCAATAACATTTACTCACAATAGAGCTAAATTGCCAGACTATCAATATCTTTGGGTTTGGTGTGGAAATTCTCACAGAGAAAGTCCAGGGATGTGTGAAGGTGCAACTAACATGTGGGATTTTTAGCCACTTTTATCTTTAACAATACCCAAAATGTAAATACTTTAATAAGTTTAAAATTCTGATATATTATGTTTTTCCTAGTATCCAAGCCCTAGTGACATGTAAAGTAAATATTTCTTTAGGTTTTCTAACAGAATCCGCAGATGTAGAATATTTAGCATCAAATTAATTGGAAGAACCTCATAGTGTCTTATAATTAAGCTGCTTTTAAATAAGCTTGAACCTTCAGGCAAACATCTGTGGCTGTTTGTCTCCACATGTTTTAGCACGATGAGGTGATTTGAATTCAGCAAAAAATTTAATAGCTTAAGTCGAAACAAGAATTATCCTAAGGGAATCTGGTAGAGACACATAAGAGTAGATGAACTATATCTATTTCTTTTATGCTTTGGTGTTGTAAGTAATTGCTCATAACCAAACTCTTTATGAAGATAAATGGTTCAAATAATGGATAGCCTTAAGGTGCCCAGGATCACTTGGAAAAAAAAAAAACTGCATGTGTCTTGAAGAGCAAAGTCTTCTGGAAGATCTAACTTGAATGTAAAATTTACATATAAAACTTGTGGCTGCAAAGATTCTACAAGTCACAACGAACTCCTGTGTATAGCATCTATTCAAAACATCTGAAGCAATTTATCTTTCTGAATTACACCCCACGGAAAGCTCTTTCAAACAGAACTAAGCAGAAGTGAGCATCACTCACGCTTCGAACACACATACATTTCTGTCAAAGGAACAGCTGTTACTTGATGAGAAGTCTGTGAAATTTGCCCAGCTATTTTTTTAAGTTATCACCCAAACAAGAGTAGTTTGGAACCAGATGTTATAATTGAAAGTGCTCTGTTTATTTCAGTTGATTGTGTTTTAAAAATGTTAATAAGCTGTTTTTATGTCTAGTACAATGATATTTGACTCTTCAGTGAGCTTTTTGTTATGATTGAGCATTCTTTCTATAGGCAGTGATTATTTGCACTGAAGATTAAACACAGTGAGTGACATTCCACTCTGAGAACCAATTCTGATCTGTGAAAAAAGGGGGAGGGGTTGATCTGTAGATAATTCATAATTATAACTTATTTAATTTAATTATTTAATTTCACTGTTGAATGAAATTATTTCCTAATATTTTAGGTTATTTTCACCTTCACCAGAAGAACTGAACAAGCCAGTGTCTACTATTTTAGACACTAGGAGAACCTGCATTTCCATTATCTAAACACATTCTCATCTATGCATAATATATCTTCATTAATTTTAATAGTTTTCTCTCAACTGCTCAGCATATCAGATGAATGGTTTAATTATGTAAGAAATTTATTCTTTGGGCTGCAGAGATGGCTCAGAGGTAAAGAGCACTGCTGTTTTTCTGAGGACCAGTGTTTTGTTCCCATCTCTCACTTCAGTCACTCACAGCCCTCTGTAACTCAATTTCTAGAGAAACAGATGTCCTCTTCTCATGTCTACCAGCAAAAGACACACTTGTGTTATGAATACCTATGTGCAGACAAGACACACATACAAAAATTATAAAATTAAATATAAATTTAATACAATGTTAACGAAAACAACTTCTTATAAAAAAGGACCATTTCGGTAATAAATCCTAGGTTGCTTATTGCTCAATTTCAGTAACTGCAGAGATAAGCCTCATTTCCTGTTTCTTGTCTATTTCCTACAACTGTGGTCAACCCCTTCATAAACATGATTAAATTTATCTACTTTAAATATATTTAAACCAACTGTTTTCCATGTCTGAAGACATGGGAAGGGTCAATTTGGAACTAGTTGTTTTTAGTCCATAAAATACAAGATCTTCAATGTTTTACCATGTGAATAAGATTAAGAGGACTATCAAAAGTAATATTAACCCATAAAATACATAACCTATTTTATGACTCTTGTGTAATGGTTACTAGGAGTAGTGTTTAGTCTGTTTCTTTTAATGAGGACAACGTATGAAATTCCTGTCATCTGGGTTTTGCTAGAGAAAAAACAGATGCAAGTTCCTTGCACAAAGCCAAAATGTGAAGATTATGACCCATCATAAGATATTTGTGGCTTCAGCAATGGAGTTAATATCCACTGTGCTTCTATGGCTACAGTTCAGAATAGATAATGAATAGCTTTCTCATTGAATATTTGTATACTCATGTGTCCTTAGAATGGTGTTCAGCATAAGACTGTACCACTGTTGCTATCATCACACAATTATATAAGATATATTTCTAAAATAGGAAACAAGAAGCTATGATAATTGCATAAACAAATGTAGAATAAGAAACAAATTTATTCAAAGGTAATCTGACTGTACATTTATTGCAGCATGGTTTGTACATATTTAGTGATTATGGAATATAAAAATATTTCTGCATTTTTATTTTAGTTATCTGGTATGATTTCCAAGTAATTGTTTTAAATTATAACCTGATTACTGGGGCTACTAATACTACCTCACCTATGAATGCATTTGCGTTTTTGTAAGAAACATCATTTATAGCCTATTTACGGTGTATTTCTTTTACAGAAACATCTCTGATCTCTGCACAATGGCCACATTCCCTTTCCCTACTTAAGACACACTACAGTTATTTATAGTGTTCAATGACATCAATTTCTGCTCTCTAGACTTATTATTTTCTTATCATTTAATTGCTCCCATAATCTCTACTGAGGAGTAGTTTTCTTCAGTTAGCCTTTATGATCTATGTAACTCACCTTCAGTTAAACAATATTCTTTACTGAATATTGATAACTATAAGTTAATGAAATTGATATAATGAAAATTGTATTAATTAACTTTAATTAAAATGTGATACAGTTTACTATTGAGATACATTTTTATGTAGAGCTTAATTATTTTATTTCCAGTCATGAAAAATTGGTAAAAAACTCTGCTTTTATATTTACAATTAAAAATATTAGCTCAAATCAATTATTACTTGTCCACACAGCATAAGATAATATCCATCATATTCCTCAAATGCCCTTCATTTTTCATTCAGAAGTCTAAGACATATCTACCTCATTAAATTTTAATGAGCAGTAGTCAAAAATGAGAAGCAAGCATATAAGAACAAAAAATGTTAAATTATTAAAATAAATAATATACAACATTCAACTATTCTTTTGGAGTTTATGCACCACAAATTTTTACAATATGTAACTTCAGACAGTCATGAAAAAAACTTAAATCAAAAAACAAAACAGTAGTGGACAGAATTCAAAGCAAGATTGAGGCAAGTTTAAAAATTTTGGCCAAATAATAAAGTTTCCAAACTAGAGTGAAATCTAGTTTTCTTGTTTTCAGACATTTCCACAAGGGAAAGGGACAAAACAAAGCAGCACTGAAAATTTCCACTTGTGAGTGTAGGAAGCGGGCCGCTTGTTTGTCTCGGCTACCCAGAACCATAATCACACAGAAACCATATTATTTAAATAACTGCTTAGCCCATTAACTCTAGCTTCTTATTGGCTACCTCCTATATTAATTTAATCCATTTATATTAATCTGTATGTCACCATGTGACAGTGGCTTACTGGCATAGATTGAGCATGTCTGACTCTTGCGGCTCCAAGGCTTCTCTCTGACTCTGCCTCCTTTCTCCCAGCATTCTGTTTAGTATTCCCTGCCTAGCTGCATTCCCCTATAGCTCTGCTATTGGCCCAAAGCAGTTCCTTTATTAAAAGCAACACATACACAGAAGGACCGCCTACACCATGTGAGTTTTAATCAAATCAGTACATGGTGGTTTAAATTGGTAAGTAATCTATTCCAAAAAAGTGGCAAATATTTCTTAGGAAGCTAAGAGCTAACTAGAAATCTCCAGAATTAATGCTTAAATTATCTGGATTTAGAAGTAAACTGGAGATATTCTATTGATATGCTCAGAGAATTAGTCTAATGAATAGTTCACTGTGGATGGCTGTTTGCCCCTGGACTAATGCAAAGGAGAAGTGCAAATCAGTGATCACAATATCACTTTTGCCTTTCTGCCATTTTAATCAATGTCAAATGCATGTTTACAAATCAGACTATGATATCTGGCTAAAACAGCAAGACATAACTAATATGAAGAACGTTCAATAGAAAAAGGAAAAAGTTGTGCTTAAGCAACTAGCTATGTTTCACTGCAGTTATGATTGCACTTCCAGAATGCATGAAATAGTACTTATAGATTCTCAAATAATTATTATGCAAACATTTTTTGCAAGAAATATAACCAGATATGCAGGTGTTTCTCTGGGGGTCTCAAACAAACTATTCTGGCAATATTTTTATCTCACAACATCAGGGCCAGTGCTTTGGGAAAGCATTTCAGCATCTCCACTGCTGGCTTTTGGGAGGTTTATCCCCATCCAAACATGTCTGGGCATCTCTTGGGTTCAGTGGTCTCACATTTTACATAGAGGATAAAAATGAGACTTTTGAATCTGTTAATTCTGAACTAAAATCAATTGTGGTCGTAGGTAACTGTGAAGAATGTACTTTGAAATTCTGTCTCACTGTCAGTTTATTAATTTATAAAGAATATTATTAACAATAAAAATTGAAAGGCACCCAAAATACCATTGTTTAAATAGCCACATGTAGTAATTGCTACATAAGAAAAGTTACAACCCATCACGGTTACCATACCTACCGTTGTTATCACCTACTTTACATTTGCAGTGATTAAATTTTAAAGCAAATACAAATGTGTTGTACATTTTAGTTGGAAGAACTTGGTTGTTTTTATATATACTCATTTCATATGTGTGTGTATGTATATATAAGTACGTTTATGTATGAGAGAGAAAGAGAGAGAGTGTGTATGCATGAACAGAGAGACAGGCACAGAGACAGAGAGAAAGAAAGGGCCGAAGGAAGGAAGGAAGGAAGGAAGGAAGGAAGGAAGGAAGGAAGGAAGGAAGGAAGGAACTGTATGAACACATATGTACATTTATAAATGTTACATATATAAACCATATATATACTTATGTATTTCCACTTAAAATGTGAATTTCAGTAATTAGGCACTTTGCATGTCAAATTTTAGATACTGTGTTAAATAATGGTATGCTTAGCCATGCCAGTTTTGATCACGTTTAACTTGATCATATAAGTAAAGTGTTAACAGACTGCTGTATGGATATATAATGGCTTGTATCAGATTGTCACTGAAGTACTGTTTGGTATATGCTGTTTACTGAATTTCCTTTGTCATTTTTTTTCTAGCATAGGAAGTTAGTTTTATCCCCCTAAAATCCTGTAACTTTGAAGTCCTAAATCATTAGTAAAACTTAAAATTGACAAAGAACTAACTGATACCCTACAAAAGTGTGTTGTAAATTCCTCAAAAGCATTAAAGCAGACTGAATAGGATGAGAGAATGAGGCAATAACTAGTGCCTACATGTCAGTTTTTTGTTTGTTTGTTTGCCTCTTAAATAAAAGTCATGCGGAAGTCATACATGAAAAAGTATTTAAGAGCCCAAAATGGCTTTTTAGTAATTTCTTATTGAAAATGTGTTCTAAACTGAGGTAGAATTTCATCACTTCTCCCCTTCCATTTCCTCCCTCAGGCTATGCACAGGTACCTAATGCCGTAAAACAATCCCACACCAGTTTAGAAATTATTATTAAAAGGGTTTATTTATTGGAGGGGAAAAAACTTACAGATCAATGTTTCAAACCACAGTCCTCTCATTGCAAACAGAGAGTCTAGCAGTCTGAATGGGAGCAAGAAGCAAGAGAGCAAGCAGAGGGCAGCCACAGCTTTTTAAAATGAAGGAGACCACTCCCAAGTTGGCTGGTATCTTAAAGGCTATTGGCTGAAAGAGCAGAAAGAGCTCCCACAGCACCTCCCCCTTTTGTTTAAGTAGGAGAGTTCTAAACCTACTACAAAATTATATACAAAAAAAAACAAATATCCTATTCTAACTAGTTTAAGCCTTGCATAATAAATAACTTGGCCAAGTCACGAGAGGAAAGTAACTACATTTATCTAGTCTTTAACCCCATTGAAGATCTGAGAAGGGAAATAATGTTACCTGAGTAATAGGGAAGTGCAATTAAACAACTTTAAAAATATGCAGCAAATCACAGAGACAACTGGCTACCTGAGCAATCACCCAAAGTCACGTTTGCAGCATTGAAGCAACCAACTTTGGCTAAGGCCTAGAATAACTGACAGATTATTTTTAAAGGCAAGACATTTTTCAAAACCATCTTACCTTGTCTTGGCAAGATTTGACAGTTCTGCTTATCCATTTTTGGATACTATGTATTTTGTCAGTAGTTGAGGTATGGGCAGTTTCTTGCCCAGAGGCCAGTTTTGACAAGAAGAGGACAAGCTCCAAGTGGACTGTCTTTGGTGCTCAACAATCTCTTGGGATTGATCAGTGTTGCTAGGAGCGAAAGTGTCTCACTACCACAGAACTCTAAGTTAGATTAAATGCCATTTTTATAGCTCTTTGATGAATATCTTTATCATGACCATAGAAATTTCATCGGATGGATGGAGATAGAGACAGAGACCCACATTCACATCAGAGCAATGGACTGAGCTCCCAAGGTCCAGTCGAAGAGCAGAAGGTGGGAGAAGATGAGCAAGGAAGTCAGGACCATGAGGGGCTGGTCCACCAACCGAGACAGTGTGCCTGATCTAATGGGAGCTCACCAAATCCAGCTGGACTGGGACTGAATGAGCATATGATCAAACCATACTCTCTGAATGTGGCGGCGAAAGGGGGCAGATGGAGAAGCCATCAACAATGAAACCAGGACCTATCTCTTCTGCATGTATTATCTTTTTGAGAACCGAGTCTTTTTGGATGCACTCCTTCCTAGGCCGGGAGGGAGGGGGGTGTGCCTTGGACTTCCAACAGGCCAGGTCACCATGCCCTCTTTCAAGGAAGAAGGGGGAGGGAGGAGGGGTTGTGGGGTAGCGGGAGGGGACCGGGAGAAGGGGAAGAAATGTAAAAATTTTATTTCTTTAATTATGTTTTTGAATGGAAAAAATAAAACAAAACAATGTAAACAAAAAAATCCCCCCAAAAAAGAAAACTATTTAAATATGTATAGTGTATCTGCAACCACAGTCATAGTGCTACTACATCTTTAGCAATTATCAGACAGGACCATAAACATATTTCTTCTAATTAATCAGTGGATGAAGATGTCAATGCAATATTTCAATTACTATATTGAAAATTCAAGGAATAAAAAAGTAATTTTTTAAATCCCCAAAGAGTTGTGATAAAATACCTTTGAGGCATCTGTTTCTAGAATAGACAGACACAGTTACTTCAGGATTGTTTCTGAAAGCAGAGCAGTAAGAATTTGAGTATTTGAAGGTGCAATGTCCAAAATAGACAGAAAAATAAACAACTCCAAAATTATTGGTCTAAGTAAAATTGTAATGTGTGAAGAAAATTCACACATTCTAACTTCGAGCTGTATTTCTGCCTTGGTGATGAAGCTGTTATAAGAAATTGGATGCAAAATCCTGGCATTAAGAAAACTGGTAAGAGCTACAGTTGTCAGATAGCACATACCAAATCTTGTTTTAAACTAGAGATCTGCAAACAATCATAAAGTATATGTGTGTGGATACAAAAACTCCTGAATGTTCTGGGCATATAACTCAGTGGGTAAGCATTTGGTTGGCATGATTAAACATCCCGACCCTACTTTCTTCAATTACCAATACTTCAAAGAGAGAGAAAGACAGAAAAAAAATGTAATACAGAAAACTCTTGAGGGCTTGTAGCCCTCATAGAGAAGTATAAAGCTATAACAAACTGTTTGAAAATCCGAGGACGAGTTCATTTTTTAAGAAAAAGGAGTAATAAAGTAACTGTGTTGGGTAATGGTAATACTTCATTGAAATGAGAACAAAGGATTTAAGTTCATTTTTAGCCTCTGAGTGACCTGGTAGGAGCTTATACCTAAAGAGTTTTACAGCTTTCAGATATATTATCAGGAATTGAATTTTGTTCTTCCAAAGAGGCATTGTTATATTTATTGGCTATGATTATGATATCATTTATAATACTTAGTGCTAAATGAGAGTAGCACACACATTTATCATGTATTATATTAGTTGGTACTTGCTCATTATACCTGTATTGAGCTCTTTCCTTATAAGCTACATTTTTATTACTTAAAATATTTCAATTATTTTAAATACCAGTCAGCTTTCCCTCTTTCCTTTCTTCCTATTCCCTCTCCATCAACTTTCCCTATGCTCCTTTCTGAATGGAGATAAGGATATACAAATCTTTTTTTTAAAAGAAAACAAACTGTCTTTTTTCATCAAACATACCAATACAAGTTCCCACTCCCTCCTTGTACCCCTGACCTGACCCCGCATCCACTTCCAAGAGAGGGCAAGGCACATTGCCTTGGGAAGGTCCAAGGTCTTCCCAACTATATCCAGGCTGAGCAATGTATCAATTCAAAGAGAATAGGCTTCCAAAAAGCCAGTACAAGAGGTAGGGATAAATCCTGCTGCTATCTCAGTAGCCCCCCAGTCTGCTCCAGCCACACAACAGTCAACCACATTCAGAGGGACTAGTTTGGTCCTATGTTTGTTCCTTCCCAATCTAGCTGGAGGTGGTGAGCTCACATTAGCTCAGGTAGACTGTATCAGTGGGTGTGCCAATCATTGTCTTGACGGATTTGCTCACATTCTCACACTTCCTATTCTTCAACTAGACTTTGGGAGCTGAGTCCAGTGAGCTATGTGGGTCTCTAGGATATGCAAAATTTTAAATTGTTGCAAAATTAGTATTGGTTGATCCTTTAGCAATATTAGTCATGCCCATCTTCCTTCATAAGTCTTTTCTACAGAATATATTATTAATAATCACTGTCATTTTTGGAACTTGAGATTTGTGTATAACTGCTTTGTCCTATACTCTTATTTAGAGTGTCTTTCTATTTATAATTGGCTTTGATACTATTATTTCAAGTTTGTGTTTCTTTTGACTTAATTTGTTCTGAATTCATCATATGCCCAAATTTAGGAATTTGTTTTCCTAAACACTTTATTTTACTTTTTCTATTCCATTTTATTTTATTATGTTTTTTTTTGAGAGAGGGTTTCTCTGTAGCTTTGGTCCTGGAACTAGCTCTTGTAGACCAGGCTGGCCTTGAACTCAGAGATCTGCCTGCATCTGCTTCCCAAGTGCTGGGATTAAAGGCCTACACCACCACCGCCCGGCTTTTCCTAAATACTTTCAAATGCCCATTGTTCCTCTAAATATTTTACTTTTTACTTTCTTAATCGAATCAAAAATATATGGCTGCTTGTCACAATACAGTTTTTTTAGTTTGTTGTTATTATATGTTTTAAGTAGTTTTATTTCTCCTGCCCTCTTCAAAAGAAATATGAACCCCAAAATCTAAACTCTCTTGTGACACTCTCTCTGCTCATATTCAATGTCACTTTATTGGGATTTAAAATTACTCTATTTGATATAATAGATCTTTTGTCTATTAGAATTTTTGTACGCTCGAGTACTCATTTCAAATGAAAGTTATTAGATTTTAGATATGTAATAATGAATTATGTAACTTTCATCGTTCCTACTATTTTTTTTACCTTCAAATTATTGTAATTAATTAGTAAAGACATACATTTAAATTGATGTCTTGCTAAACACAATCTAATCACATTTAAATTATTGTATTTTTTCCTTGTCAGCTTATAGAGTTGCACAAGTATTTACCATGAACTATTCTATTGAGTCTTAAGTATGTTTGAAGGCAATGTGTATATCTAGCTACTAATGTTTCCAAGACTTCTCTTTTCACTTGAGTTAATAAAGACTTATTTGTCTTGTGTAGTTTAAAAAGTATTCCTATATCTGCAATTTGTTTCCACATGTCTTTTCTGCCTTCAGTAAAAATACTAGGCAGAGACTTGATTAGTGTTCTAACTATGTAGAACTTATTGTTGTCTCAAAATCACTTAATATGCTTCTCAGCAAATATACACCTCAGATACTGTAGGGAAATGAGAACTGTTATAAATGGAAAGACATCTACCCAAATAAACAATATTCCAGGCAAGGAAGCTCTTAAGGCTTACTTATGAGTACATCAAATGAAAATGACTCATGGTACAAGCAGCATAAATTAGTGTGGGCAATATTCTCTCATGCCATTACAAGCTATTGTTAAAGAAGAATTCCGTAAAACTCAGTTAGACAGGTACTTCATTTTTTGGACTCCTTTTTTCCTTCAGGTTTTGTGAGGTCTTGGTTCCTACATAATAGAGTGATCCTTGGCCTGAGGGAAAAAAAAACTGCTATGTTCAGATTTGGAAAACAAAAGTTCATGATGAGATCTGCCCACATATGGATGTCTGAAATCTGGGGGTGCTTAGTGGAGTTTGTCTTAACTGCTAGCTGACCATCAGCCACTCACTGAAAGATGTCACCCACTGGCCTCTTATATCCCCAAATAGTCTCGTCTTTCCAAGAGAATCCTTATATCATCTGAATGTGGAAATCTAATTTTAAGTTTTCACTAATGAATAAAGAAACTTATGAGATACTTTTCAATATGAACACAATCTAGTTTGTAAAGTGATAGGAGTTAATTAGAATAAAACTGATGGAAAGCGATCACTACTGTGTAAAATTTTATTAGTAAGCAATACATTTTTCCAAAACCAAATAATGTATGTTTAATTATGTGTACTATATCTATTAGAATGAAAGCAAAGGATAAAAGCACAAATAGTTTAGAGATAGAAAATGCACTCAATATAAATATTTAGTAAAATTTTCACTCATCAATGTCAAATGTTAAATATTGTGTGAGAGACTGAAGTATACTTTCTGAAATACTAAATTCACCATTTAAAATTTTACTTACAAATATCATAAGACATTCATGTCAGATTCTAAACGGGTTACATTTAAAACTTGTTGATGCTTGTAAAAATAGCTTTTAGAAAATCACAAAGCAATTGTCTTTCCTGAAGTGAAGACCCTTAAAGGCCTTTCCTCATGCCCTGTCAAAACACATACCCAAACCATAAGTGGATGCATGAGTAAGAATCCATTTACTTCTTTGTAATTTATCATGTTTTATTTTGTAGAACAGGAGTTGGCATCAGTGATGTAGAGTTTATTCCTGTTATTTATCAATAAGAAAATGTATATATATTAAGTTTTTGTGAAATGTAAAGACATGATTACATGATTGTTGGATAAAGTATTTATATAATCACAGATAATAAAATGAAAATACAATGTATAAAAATAAAATTACTTCACTCTTTGTGAAAAAAATCCAACCATATGAATCAAAATATACAAGTAAAAATTGTATTACAATACAATGTATATATGTTCAGGATGTAGTAGGAAAGAAAGTGCTAATTGAGCTGTATTTTTTACAGAATTATAATTTTACAGAACCACAGAAATATCCCAGATAGATGTTTGTTGTATTTAGCAAGACATCCAGCACTAAGAAAACTTAAAACTATTAAAGCTTTTTCTCAGTTTAATTCTTCATTTCACCTGTTGATATGTAGCATAAATAGCACCTTGGAATAGCAAAACCTCTGTGGGATTTTCTGTGAACAGAAATCCATACCAAATCAAACAAACACACAAAAACTGACTTCTTGAGACGTTTCTCCTATCAGAAGATTAGAGGTGCAGCCTTCTCTTTACCTACTGCTCTGACCTGCAAAATTTCAATATTTTCTTAAATATTCAGGAAGGCTGACTTTAGTGGTCCTGAGGCTGGGGAGTCAACAGTTAGCACATCATTAGCTTGAGCCCTGTGGTAGCACAGAATCTGCAGATGTATCTCTTTTAGTGTTCACATGTCAGGATACAAGCAGTTCTAAATTTTGTAAACATTTGGAAATCATAAAAGCTTGAATGTGTGTGGTCACAGCCTCCTGGGACTATTTTCTCAGTGTCTGAAGTATACAAGAATTTCCCAGAGAGGGGAAAAGATAGTCATATTCTCCCTGGTATGATAGAAAAATGGAGAAAACAACTCTTTGCCCATTTACTTATCTGTCAACAGTTTGCCAATACAGGTGGTACAGTTGGCCTGGATTCCTAAATTCAGTAAAATACTTTGAAAAAGAACACCAAAATATTTTTTGAGAAATCTACTACTGACTACAGTCATCTATAAAGCACAGTCTAAAAAATGATAAATATGAGTGTTAGAAATGCATCAAGTGGGTTCTCAATTTTGTTAAAATGATGAGTAGAGGATTGCATACGATCTGACTGAGAAAATATCAACTTTCATTGAAATTAACCAGGGAAAGTTGCAAATCATTAAATATGTAGAGTACTGTGTTGATGACAACAATCAAAAGACAGTAAGAATTCTATATCCAAAAGCCTTGAGTATATTTCTCTTTTAGTAATGTGCAGAGTATTTTCCTCTAAAACGACACCAGAGCATATTGGTGAAGGCTCAATGTACACACCATATTGGCATGTTAGCAGTCAATAAGTTATATAGGCACTATCTATAGCTGTGGGGCCGGCCTTGCTGTCAACTGTGGGAGCAGCCTAAAGTCCTGCCAACAGCCTGGGTAGTCTAGCGATTACTACAGAACCCTTTGATTCAATTCAATTAGGTGAGCCTAATCTTAATGCTTCTGGCTTCATTTAGTAACAATAGATGACCAGTTGAGACTCTGTCACCATAATTATTGGGTGATTTCATTTATATCTAAGAGCCAGAAGGATTAGAATCCTCAAGAAAAAATAGTAAGACCTTGTAAATCAACATGATCCAAATTCATATGAGTTCACAGAGACTGAAACAGCATGGACATGTCCTTCAGAGGGTTGCATCAGGTTCTCGGCCTAGATATGAAAATTTTGAATTTAGTGTTTTTATGGGATTCCTGATTGTGCAAATGAGTGGGTCTAATATTTTTGTGCCTTGCCCTGGGCTCTTTTAATTCTGTTTGTCTTGTCCAACTGTGATGTGATACTTTTTGTTTTATTTTATTTTAATATTTAAATATTTTATTACATTGTAGAAGGCTCCTTAATTTATAATGGGAGATAGTAAAGGAGTGGAGTTTGAAAGGAGATGACAATGGATTGGGAGGAGTAGAGGGAGGTAAAACTGTCATCAAAATACATTATGTGAAATATATATATAATATACATAATATATATAATTTAAGAAAGAGCACCTTAAGTTGAAAACATTATCAAAGAAAGAAATTGCTGCTCATGTAGGACTGTTTTAGGGCAAAGAAACCCATGAAGAAGAAAGTCTGTCTTAAAGCAAACATGAATGTGAAACAAAATAATTGATGATGGAAAATTATATGAATTATAAACTGTGAGAAGTGTTTATGTGACTTAAGCTAAACCTGTATGCTGTATCTGAAAATCTGTGTTTCTGGTGATCAATCTCTGCTCTATTATTCTCTGGTTGTTCTTCACTGGCAAGAACATTAATCATTTCTTACTGGAATAAACTGCTTCAACAATATCATCCTTTTGATAACTTTTTGAGTTGAAACAAAACATACAGCAAGAGGAAGAAGAGCAGTTAAGCTGAAACTCTACCTTCCTCAAACAGGAAACAAAAAACATGTCCCTTCCAACGATCTGGGGGTTGTCTACATCAAGCCTTGTACCTACATGGACAGTTGCATAGTGTACTAGAACTCATCCATTTGTGGAAAGAATTATAAATATTTTGTTGAAAATAGTGGCTATATAGTTATTAGACATTTTTGTCCTTTTCAGTGGTATTGGGTAATAGAATATCATGTGTAAGTCACTGGAATAAATACTTATTCTTAAAGCAAATGGAATAACTCTTAATTTTGGAATGTCCTGATAACCCTCCAGTTGTATTTTTACATAGAAAAGTATTGGTCCTCTAGAGCATAGTCACTATGCCATAGTGACTAAAAATACTTTTTCTTTTTCTTTTCTAATCCTTCTTTTTTCTTATATTTAATTGCATTATTTTAATTTTAGTGTTTTTGTATTTTAAAAAAGCTTTCATTTTACATACCAGTCCCAGTTTCCCCTCCCTCCCTTTCTTCTGCCACCCCTCCCATTTCCCCCCATCCCTCCCCATCCACTCCTCAGATGGGGTAAAGCCTCCCTTGGACAGTCAACAAAGTCTGACATAGCAAGTTGAGATACGATCAAACACCTTCCCCCTGTATCAAGGCTAAGATTTAATGTAGTTGTTTTAAAATTAATTCCTTATTGTTTGTTTTATTTAGAGTTGAATCCAGAAATTTGTGCAAATTAATCTCACACCAGAACACTAAATTCTGCCTGTAAATAAAATATCATTTATTTATTTGTTTGTTGAAAGACTTTTTATTTCAAAATTTTAGATGATTTTGTTGTTTTGTTTATTTAGCCCCTTAACCATTTCTGTAATACTTTAAAGTTGCTTCAATGTCTTTCCAAAAATAAATCTATTTGGTAAATTCTTCCCATTTTTCTCTTTTAATAATTCTAACTTAGTGACTTCAAGTGATTTTTATAACAAGAGCTATTCTATTGTTTGATCTAAAAATATATGCTTTTAACCTGATTTTGTTAAGTCAACAAAACAGAAGACAGATGAAAAGAATACAAAGGCACAGCTAACCAGATAGAGTTGGTGAGTTACATCAATATCATTTGATTTACAAACACAGGTAAACCTTAATTTGAGTTAAGTTTTGAAAATTGAAATATATAAACCAGGCAGTGATGCTGCACTCCTTTAATCTTAGCACTCAGGAGAAAGAGGCAGGCAAATCTCTGTGAGTTCGAGGTCATTCTGGTCTACAAGAGCTAGTGCCAGAATGGGCTCCAAAGCTACACAGAGAAACTCTGTCTCAGGAAAAAAGTACCAGTATAAAAGAAAATTAGAACATGAACTAAATGAGTAAGAAATATCTAGCAAACATATTTAGACAACTAGAAATTTATTAATGGAAGAATCTCAAATTGAACCATCTTGTCTTTATTTCTGGTCCACCCTACCAATCTGTGTTGAATCCATGCAGCTATAGACATTGTACATCAATTGATATTGAAATTATATTGTACTTTAATTTGCTTTTTAAATATATGTTAATACTTGCTCTAAGCTTTAAGATCTTGGTGGCTTAATGTTCAATGATTCAGGGGAGAGTTCATCTTGAACCACTGTCTGGAGCTTACAGGAACAAGCATTATGGATAACCTTGGCCACTTATGCCAATTAAATTGCTACATATCTGTGTATTAATTTTATAGGAAGATACTTTCTCAACAACTTGTAAAAGCCTCTGTTATGTATGGGGTCTATTGAAGCTTTTAATTTAAATATAAGGAAGACTGGATGCTAGAAAAGCTGAACCTATGTATTCTCACAGTAGGACACTAAGTTTTTAATGCAGATGATGTAAATGAGAAAGACTTTGAGAGAATGTAGGCATTTTAATCTGAGACAGTTTTAACCTAATAATAATATGATTAGAACTGAGATATTATCTTTTCTTATTTACTTTACAAGGAACACAATATTGTGGGTAAATGAACCAGGCAAAGTCTAGCTCAATTATATAATTATTTGGAGTACTGGAGAAAATATTGATCTCTTTCTCTTATAAGTAATTCATCTGACACAATAGACATTGTCTATTGTTAAACAATAGACAAAATATCAACTAAATATAATTCAGGGCACAATTGTCAGCATAATTAAAATCTAAGTACTTTTGCATTTCACCAGCTTCAACTCCTATTCATCATAACTGTCCATGACAAAGTTATTGGTGAATTGCTTGCAAAAATAAAACTCAAAAGGACTCTTACACCATGTTTACAAAAGCTATTTCTTCAAATGGCCAATCTCAGATTTCATTAATTTAGAGACACCTAAGCTACCTTTGTGTATTCAGAGTATTTCTAAAACCAATAGCCAGAAAGTCACTCTGGTCAAGCAATATTAGGCACCTAAAAGCAACATCATTGTCATGAAGTCATCAACTACTTCACTCATGTTGGCTTCTTACCCTACGTACATTCTGTTCACATAAGCCTTATCTGCTTCTGCATATGCAAGTTATGATTTCATATATACAATGGCTAAATATAATCTAAAATAGAGTGGGAAAAAGAAAGGTGAGGTATATTAGCAAATTAGTGTTTGAGGACATCTGATATAAATGAGAGTAGCTGAATAGTTTATTCAGTTTACAGTGGAGATAAACACTCTTAAAATTACAAAGTAAGATTCAAGCACTAAGAGATGACTGTGCTTGTCCTCCTTCAGAGGAATAACATTAGAGAAATCACACATAAAGCTAATGTCATCATATAAATTGATCATGACTACAGGAAGAAGTTGTTACTTGATATGTGTACTGATGAACTTTTGTAAATTAGGTTAATGAAAGATAAGGTGATGGTGAATGAGCAGGAAGAAGATGAGGAGAAGGAAGAGGATGATGATGAGGAGGAGAGTGATGAGAAGAGGAGGATGGTGACTGGCGGCAGCAGAGAATAAAGGGGGAGAAGAACACTGTGAGATAAAGAGAAAGCAGAAGTGGGGAAGGGTCAGAGAGATATCATCACAGTTAAACAGGATTCTCTAGGGAACTGTAATTGATAAACAGTAAAAAATGGCAGAAATAATTATGTAAAGATAGGTTTAAGTAGGGAGTTGACCCTGGCATTGCAAGTTGGAAATGATTTTTCCTGAAAAGGAGCACACACTCATTCATCAGATGTGCCTAACTGGTCCTTTCCACACTAAAATTAAAAAAGAAAAAGTAACTACAACAAATGAGATAAATTATGAAGATGCAGAAAATGCAAATGTTGATATTGTTTCTCTCTGGAAAACCAAGTTTCATAAGTGTAGTTTTAAACACAATACAAAATACCATATGAATGGGAACATTATGATAAAAAGAAAACATTATTTGCACTAAAAAGACTGTAGAACCCCAAGGGAGAGATTTCTATTGTCATATTAATGAAGGACGGTGGGATCATTTTTAAAAAGCAGTTGAAATACTGACTTTATATAAATCCACAAAATATGAAGCTTACAAAGGCAACACTGTGTACTGTTACCAAGTACTGGAAAGGATGAAAGGACACACACACAGCATTAGTGGTAATCACTGTGCAGGTTAGGGAAGGATCCACAGCTGTGTTCAAACGGAAGCACTGGGCTCTTCCCCACTCCCAGATTCTTAGTGCAGTTCCTGAGGACTCTCCTGCTCTAGCTCTGACTGCGCCATTGCTTCAACTGAAAAACAGCTTGGGACCTACATTATGAGTCCCAGTACTGAAAAGAAAATTGAACCTATTAGCTATTTTGTGATTCCATGAAATTCGATACCATATGAAGAAAAACTACTTACTGTAGATGAAACTTTAAATAGTAGTTGCTGATAATTAGTATGTTTGAAAATAAAAATTTCTGGATTCTGATGTTCTTTACAAAATTCTGCACACTATTTCTGGCTCTTATATTACAGATATATTGTGTTCTGAGTTAAAGATATATGTTTTTCATACACCTATGATGTATAACATGTTGAAATTGCAAATTTAAAAGCAATTTCAAATTATGATATGATATAGACAATAATTTAAAAGATTGTATTTCCATGGGAATTTAAATTTTTTTAAAAGATGCAACTGTATTTTTTGTATCTGTGTTTGTATGAAACAGTATCTACATGTGTTTATAGATATGCATACACATTCATTCACAGATATGAAAAAAGTATAGGAAGCCCCGCCCTCCTTCACCACCATCTGCCTATGCCTTTCATGCAAGGTCTCTTTTGAACTTGAAGCTTCTAGTTTTTCCACTAACCTGGAAGCAAGGACCCCACAGACATAGTCCTACCAAAGCATGCACAGTCACCCAGATGCTCTTTTGAGTTCTGATAAATGAAGTCCCTTCTTCATGGTTTGACAGTCAGCACTTTCAATTACTGATCATTCTCTCCCACAAATACCTGCAAATTTTTATAATAAGTATTTCTTTAAAGTAAAAAACAAAGAAAATATTTAGGAAACAAAACCTATAGAGAAATTTCACATACATGAGGACACTAGAAGTCAGTAGATGTGAGTATACATGTGAAAAATAATTGCAGAGTTTAAAAATCAAGGACATCGAAAGTCCATTTATTAGTGTGCCATCATTTAATTGAAAATCATATAAAATGCTTCTTAGCAGCATAAATAAAATAATTATGGACATCTTTGTTTCTATGGATAAAACAATTAAATAGCTTGAGGAAATTTATTCCTTTTTGGTGTAAAAATTTTGGAGCATTCGAGTGATGTTAGGAGAATTTGATGATGTAAATTTGTTTTGTGGCTTTTGTTTAATTGATTAATTCATATTTAAAGACAATCTTTTCTGGTTTTACATGATAATCCCAGTTTCTTTTCTCTCCCCTCCGCCTGCTCCCTCCACCTTCCTTCACAACACCCTCATCCACTCCTCAGAGATGGTAAGGTTTACCATGGAAAATCATCAAAGTCTAGCACTTTGCTTTGAGGCAGGACCAAGCCAGTCCTCACTACATCTAGGCTGAGCAAGGTATCTCTCCAAACAGAGTGGGCATCAAAATGTCAATTCAAGCAGTACGGGTACATTCTGGTCCCACCGTCAGTGGTCCCACCGACTGCCCCACCCATACATTGTCACCCAAATTCAGAAGTCCTACTTTTTTCCTATGCTGGTCCTCCACTGTCAATGTGGAGTTAGTGAGCTCTCATTAGCTCAGGGAAGCTGTTTCAGTGGGTATTGCTATTATGGTCTTGACCCTTTGTTCATATTATTGTTCCTTCCTCTCTTTGACTGGTCTCTGGAAGCTCAGCCCAGTGCTCAGATGTGGATCTCTGCATCTGTTTCCATCAGTTGCTGAATGAAGGTTCTATGATAACAATTAATGTAGTTATCAATCTGATTACAGGGGAAGGCCAATTTAGGCAAACTCTTCACTATTGTTTAGGGTCTTAGCTGGGACCATCCTTGATAATTCCTGGGATTTTCCTAGGGCCAGGTTTGATGCTAGCTAAATAATTGCTCCCTTAATCAATATATCTCTTTCCTTTCTCTCCCTCTCTGTCCTTCCCCCATATCAATCATCCAGTTCCCTCAAGTTCCACTACCCCAACCCATTCTTCACTCCTTTTGCCCTCCCACCCTGCCTACTCACCAACATCCTCAGGCTTCCATTTTTTTCAAAAGAACTTGTCTATTTCCCCTTCCAAGAGGATCCATGTATGTTTCTTTTAATGTTTTCCTTGTTACTTTGCTTCTCTTGACTTGTGGACTATAGGTTGGTTATTGCTTGCTTTCCATATAATATTCACTTATGAGTGAGTTCACCCTGTTAGTCTTTCTGTGTTGGGTTACCTCACTCATGATAGTTATTTTTTTTTCCTAATACAACCCAGTCTTTTTCTTTACTGTGTTATAAAAATTCGAAATAATGAATTTTTAATAGAGTAAGATTAAAAGGATGCAACATTTTGAGGACATTAATTGGATGATACATATATAGTAAAATGTAAGAAAATTTGAGAGATTACCTTTATACTATGTTTCTTTGCCCTATCAAGGAATAAGTGACAGCTGAATGTCTTCAGCGCTCTAATGGTTGATATGAAAGAGGACAAAGGTACTGGTAATGTCTGCCATGTTAGCTTCCAAGTACTAGTGCTGCATTGCCAAAAAAGAATGCTTTAACTCTTGTCTGGTTGCTTCTTTCAGCATCTTTTTCACAGTCAACAACAGGGAATTGGCAGTGCTGTGTGCAAAACCATATTCCATAGGTTCACTTTCTGGAATAAACCAGACTTATGTATAGTTATGTTACAATTATTCTTCCTCATGTTTCTTATTGTTTTCCCCCAATTGCTTACTTGTAAAACATATTATACACTATTCAATCAAATCACAGGAATTCATACTGTTAATATTTAGAAATGGATAAGTATATATTTACCTTGTATATTACAATGGCAGTTGCTATTCTTTTTTAAAACTAGTATTGTCCCAAAATACTATTCTAACTAAGTCATTAAGAAATTATTTCACCCTTCTCCAAAATTAACATCTCTTTCAGACCACAGGAAAGATGGACTATGCACCAGGATAAATTTGAATATAAACTACAAAGGAATAGAAGAGTGAATTTGTCCCAAAATAGAACATTTCCAATAGTGAGATAATTCGAACCGTTTGTAAAATGACCCAGTAAAGTCTGACATGGTAGTAATACCTGTGGTCCTAACAGAAGCTGAAATAAGAGAACCACTGTAGGGTCAGACTCTTTGGGGAAACGTTGAATTTAAGGTCAGCTTTGGCTACAGAATGATATCCTGTCTCAAAATAATTCAAAAATAAAAAGAATTTGATTGCAAGAGTCCTTAAACAATTTTGTCAAGTTATATTTTCTCTGGCTACATTTTACCTACCATATCTTTAAAAATAATGTCATTTTAAAACTCGAAGAACATAAGGATAATTTTAATTGAATCAATATGATTAGGTTTGTTTTAGTAAACCATGAAGTCTAATAAAATATGCAATACTTTATTGTTTATTAAGATTAACTATGGTATCTTTTTTTAATATAGTAGAATATGATATATTTTTCTGCCAAGAAAGAAAGCTGTTTATAACCCTAAATTATGTTAGGCTATAGAAGCAATAAAAGTTGTGGGATTTGCTAAATGGCTTTAGCAAATTCTTTAGTTCTGAAATATTTATCAGCCTCAGTTATGCTTTGAGTTGAATAATAACTATTAATAGTTCCTAACACAAAAGAGTTGTCAGCTCCTTAGGACTTGCAATTTTCAAATTTGAATTTATACAAAAATCAATATTTCCATCAGAATATACCGCATTTTTCAATTTTTACTCAATCACATGTTTCATTGATTTTTTTCTGTATGCATAAATCATATATGATGTTATGCAAAGTCCTGTGAAGCACTGAAGTATTAGGCTGGAGAGCTATCAAATAAAATTGTATGACTTTTGAAGCAAGCTCAGTCAAAAAGGGATAGAGAAAGGGTTCTATAGGTAGGTTTTAATTTTATAAACAAATATAAGAAAAAAGGAAAATTCATAATATATTAAATAAATCTATAACAGATGACCTAATACAAATGAAACATTTTTAAATGAAGAATAATTAAAGGATACCATTAATATATTTTAATGTCAGTTTTGGAATACATAAAACTCAAGATGCAGGGAGAGATGTAAACTCTCCTATACTAAACAGTAGTTTATTAAGTTCATAGCACTTGAAACGCAATTTGGGCCCGCATGGAGTTCAAACATGGATAAGACGTGGAGAATAATAATGTTCCATACAAAAATAAGCATTATGGTTAGGATGTGGAAATAAATGTCCAGCTTAAAGTCACTCCTTTAAAATTTTCTGAATCATATTTTTTGGTTTAGCAGTAGTGATCACAATAGTGCTAACCCCTAAAATCTCCAAGTCTTAAAATAATAAATATCATTTCTGGATTATATGGAAACACGATTCTCTGTAGTTTCTGACAGGGTGACAACCTAAAGAAACAGTTTTCTTCTATGAGTGATTTGACAATACACAACACATATTCTAGAAGGTATTTTAAGAATTCTTTCTTTTTATTTGCTAGAAAGAGGGTAGGTAGATATACAAATATACAAAATGAGGTACTGAAGAGCTGGCTCAGAGTGTAAAATAATATCCTGCTCTTATACATCAGTGGAGTTTCAATCAAAACATCCAGGTCAGACAGCTAAGAGATGTCTGTAACCTCTACACCAAGACATCCAACACCCTTTTTCAGCCTCTGCAGGCAATCTGCATACTTGTCATCACCCACACAGAAACACACGTATAAATAAAGTATTTAAATATTTAAAATTTTGAGTTACATTTGTCCTGAAGACAAGCCTGTTAAAGGGCCATAGCATTTCTGCTGGCATTTCTTATTCTAGCACCTTCATGCCTAAAAAATTGAAAAATCACATTGTACACATTGCCTCAAATTCTTATGTAAAGAAAAGAAAAACTTGATTTTGTGTGCAGTTCATAGCCCCTACTAAAATCCCTAAAACTGAATATAAGTGGCATTCCAGATATTTGTTAATCACATACACTATGATTTAGCTGCCTGTTCACACATTATCCTTTTCATCACTAATACAGAATATACTCAGGATGTATAAACAAGCATCTCAAAACAACCTTCATGAGTCTCCAAAGTTGAAGGTCTCCTGTTGATGTGGTTAATCTAGAAAAAAAAAATCAAATATGAGAGTGAATTCAGTAGCATGGCAAGCAAAGAGAAATTATGAGAGGTCCAAAGAAAAATAGAAGAATGCATGCCTCCTTGCTCTTGTTGGGTTTTTTAGTACTTGGATATAATGTCCTATAATGTGGATATTTATGTTCCATATTTAGAGTGAGGACAAAATAGAAAGCAGTTTGGATGTACAGCTAAACAAAATTTAAAAACATAAAATAGAAGCAGAATGACTCAGACTACTTTAGCTTCTTGAAGGAAACATGTATTTATATAGATTAAGAATTATACCCTAAGAAATACTGAAAGAACATTTCTAAAACATCAGCTTGTTTAGAGGCAGCAACTATGTTCATAGCAGGATTATTTGTAATGGCCAGAACCTGGAAACAACCTATGTGCCTCTCAATGGAAGAATGGATCAAGAGAGTGTGGAATATATACACATTAGAATACTACTCAGTGGTAAAAAACAATGACATCTTGAATTTTGCATGCAAATGGATGGAAATAGAAAACGCTATCCTGAGTGAGGTAACCCAAACCCAAACAGATGATTATGGTATGTACTCACTCATTAGTGGACCCTAGCCATAAACAAAGGACACTAAGCTTAAAGCTCACAAGCCCAGAGAAGCCAAAATAGCAAGGTGAACCCAAAGAAAAACATATATAGATCCTCCTGGAAATTGGAAGCAAACAAGATTGCCAGGCGAAAGTTGGAAGCACAGGGGCGCGGATAGAGTTGGGGGTAGGGGAAGTGGGGGAAGGAGAGAGGGGGAATGAGAAGGGAGAAGGGAAGGACTGGGGAGAACTTGGAGAGTAGGAGGGTGGAGATGGAGGAAAGGTGGACATTGGAGAAGGGAATAAGATATCTACATTAATGGAGTCGTTTTGGATTGGCAAGATACTTGGCTCTAGAGGGCATCCCAGGTGTCCACAGGGATGTCCCCAGCTAGGTACTTGGGCAGCAGAGGAGAGGATGCCTGAACTAGCCTTGTCCCATAGTCACATTGATGAATATCTTGATCACCATAGAAATTTCTTCCTATGGATTGAGATAGAGACAGAGACCCACATTCACATCAGAGCAATGGACTGAACTCCCAAAGTCCAGTCGAAAAGCAGAAGGTGGTAGAAGATGAGCAAGGAAGTTGGGACCGTGAGGGGCTGGTCTACCCACTGAGACAGTGTGCCTGAACTAATGGGAGCTCACCAAATCCAGCTGGACTGGGACTGAACAAGCATATGATCAAACTGGACTCTGAATGTGGCTGCCAGTGGGGGCAGACTGAGAAGCCATCAACAATGACACTAGGACCTATCTCTTCTGCATGTATTATCTTTTTGGGAACCCAGTCTTTTTGGATGCACACCTTCCTAGGCCGGGATGGAGGCGGGAGGGCCCTGGACTTCCCACAGGGCAGGGTACCAAGCCCTCTTTTAAGGAAGCAGCAGGAGGGAGGTGCGGGGGAGTGGGAGGGGACCGGGAGAAGGGGAGGATATGTAAATTTTTTTGAATGAAAAATAATAATATGAAAAAAAACAAAGCAAGTATTCACATCACACAGATTTAAAAAGTTGTTTCAGGAAACCATAAACAATAGCAAGTGTATTGCATTTACTAATTGTGAGACCTTGATTAGGATGTCTAACACAAGAAGATTTACATTAGTATGAATAATATTCTGGTACTGATGGGAAAATCAATCTTAAATGTGAAATGTATTTGAGTGAATAACATGTAAAAAATAAATTAGGGATATATATTAAACTATTGAAAACATTTATAAACAGATATTAAGTGTCACTGTACTTACCTGTGATTTCTGATATTTTTATCTTTGGATGTTGTAAAAAAATAATGTCTGAGACGTTTAAGAAGGCATAGAAAAAAATTCTATTAATTTTCAGCTTGCAATTTCTTGAATTTTTGCTACTAGTATGTAAGTATAGAATGGTCACATGTAAAATAAAGATGAGGTACAATAATAATCCCAAAATGTAAGATGTTTTCTCATATATTTGTTAAATTAATGACAAATTAATATTCATAATAGTTCTTTATTTTCATGTTTAAGGAAATCATAATTAAAATGCATGGCCATTGAGGAGACCCAAATGACTCAATGAACCTACAGTCAATAGTTTGAGTTCATCCATTCATTCTTATTAAAATAATAAAATAGTGTGAGCAAAGAAAAGTAAATACATTAGCAGATTTATATATATCTTATGACAGGTATATTTCAAATGGAGTGACTTTTTAAAAAAAAATCAAGGAAAATCACAAATACAGTGATTGTTTTCTGTGAATTATCCAGAGCTAATTGAAACTGCTTAAGAAGGCAGTACCACAAAGTCACAAATTGAGCCCATTTTCAGTAACTTACTGTAGTGCAAAAGCTCAGCATGCAATTTGCTGATATGAATTTTAATAGAGGTATTTTACCCTTCCATGAATTCAGTGAATAGATAGTTTGGGAAGGAAAAGCCATGTGCACTAAGGTTTGCTGAATCATGTTCATTTTATTTTAAGAAAACCTCTTAGAATTGTCTCCTTTAAAAGATATCTATTCTGAAATCTGTAACGAAGCCAAGTATATAATACTTGATACAGTTTAGGATTAGATAAAGAATTAACTAGTTTGTTTGGCCAAGAGATAACCAATACTAACTATTTCTATTAAGGAAATTACAGATGGAAAATGAGAAAACTAACACAGCAGTGCAGAATACTGAATGTCATTTGTAGAATGAAGGACTAATTTTGTCTCATCATGATGATATTAATTAAATAGTAAATATTTAGGTAATTAAAGGTGACTGAGAAGTAATTTGAGGACAGAAAACCTTGGCAGTCATGGCCCAGTAGGTAGTATTTCTTCTTTTATTGTGTGTGTGAAACCATGCTACTTTAGAAGAAAATTATTAAAGCAATATTTTAGATTTCCATGGGTCCTTCAAACAGAGAAGAAACTTTCATGTTCAGAGACTCCCCAAATCTGCTCACTCGCCATCAGCACTCACAGGACTAGTTTTCTAGGTTTCACCTCCTTTTCAAGATTTTCAAAGCAAGCCATAGTCCATACTGTTTTCCTTACTTCTTTATTATTTCCTTTATTATTAAGATTTATTTCAGAAATTTTCCTAAATTGACCTGGTATTGTTTTATCATTACTTATCAGTAAATTATAAATTTGATGTCATTTTTCCAACTAAATTTAATAAGTTTTATATGACATTTGTGTTATTGTTAATTATTTTAAATTTGACTGTATGAAAAGTAACATTTCCAGGTTCCTGTACTGCAAATTTTCGTTTTAATAATACATGACAGAGCACAGCATTTAATGTTGTATACCCTTAGTGGACATCATTATGTGTATACATTTTATATGATTATGTCCTATATAATTATGTATTGTCTGGAGAGATATTTGAGCCAGAAAACTTTCTATTTCTCATCAACCACATATTACTCAGAAGATAGTAATGAGTGGGTGGTTTGGGAAAAAAGAGGGCTACAGGACAGACCAGGGCTTTTCCTATTTGTATTACATGATACAGTTATTATGAAACTCTGACATCAAATGTCATAATAAAATATAAAAACATAAGATCAGTAAGAAGCACCTATGATGTTCATCACAGATATTCATCAATCTCTAAAAGCACTGGCATATGATGTCACAAGAAAGACTGCAGTTGTGTTTGAAAACTCTGTCTCTTGAGAGAATGACTCTTTCTAATTAAGCATCTTTGAGATTACAGATTTTTTCCTACTATGCTAAAAAAATATAGTGCTTAGACATTTTCCCATGCAAATAAAATTATTAAGTCTGTATCTACCTATCCCTAATGGGTTAACACAGAGGTTCATGGGGAGAATACACTAAACAGGAGTTTTGGTTCGCCATGTTTTTAGAAGATGAAAGGAGGTAGCCTAGCCTATGAATATTACTTCTACCTTGTAAATAAGAATAATACTTTTAAAATCCACAGTGAAGAACCCACTATGCTGTTAGAGCACTAAGTTTACTTTGCTTGGGTATTGGTGTGGGAGGACCTTTTGTCTATGTGTAAATGGTGTGGGAAGTGCTTCTATCTATGTGTTGCTTTTATTGGTTAATAATAAAGAAAATGTCTTGGACCTGTACAAAGCAGAATAGAGGTAGGTGGGGAAAACTAAACTGAATGCTGGGAGAAAGAAGGCAAAGTAAGTGAGATGCCACCTAGCTACCAGAGGGGAAAGACAAGAGCTTTCAGCTGGAACCTTTTTGGTAGGCCATGAGCCTCATTGTAAAAGTATAAACTCCTTCCTAGGCCAGGAGGGATGGGGGTGGGCCTTGGACTTCCAACAGGGCAGGGCACCATGCCCTCTTTCAAGGAAGAAGGGGGAGGGAGGAGGGGTGGGGGGTAGTGGGAGGGGACCGGGAGAAGGGGAAGAAAGGAAAAAAATTTTTTTTTTAATCTTTAATTATGTTCTTGAATGGAAAAAATAAAACAAAAC
>PVIU01017616.1:0-41387 GCA_004026605.1 Ondatra zibethicus
GATTTAGCGAGCCATTATGGGGCTAGCAAGAAGCCTGGCACTAGAGAAATTCCCATGAACCCACAAGTATGACCCCAGATAAGACTCTAAGCAATTGAAGAGAGGGTGTCCGAACTGGCCTTGCCCTGTATTCAAATTGATAATATCGGAAAAGTCACCATAGAACCTTCATCCAGTAACTGATGGAAACAGAGGCTGAGACATGCAGCAGAGCACTGGGCTGAGCTCCCAAAGTCAACTTGAAGAGTGGGAGGAGTGAGAATATGAGCAAAGAGGTCAAGGCCATGTTGGAGATACCCATTGAAACAGTTCACCTGAGGTAATGGGATGGAGCTCACTAACTCCAGTGTGACAGGGAAGGAACCAGCATAGGTCCAAACTAGTCCCTCAAAATGTAGGTGATAATTGTATGGCTGGGGCCGATTGTGGGGCCACTATGAGTGGCACCAGGATTTACCACTACTGCATGTACTGGCTTTCTGGGAACCCATTCTCTTTGGATGGATACCTTGCTCAGCCTAGATATAGTAGGAAGGCCCTCGGACCTTCCCTAAAGCAATGTGCCTTATCCTCTCTGAGGAGTGGATGGGGGGTGGGGTGGAGAAGAAGGTAAAGGGAATGGGAGGATGGGAGGAAGTAGGAACTGGGATTGGCAATATGAAAAGATAGTATTTTTAAAATATTAAAAAGATAGTATTAAAAAATAAAATAAAAAATAAAAGGTATTCTAAAGTTAATATGCGACATTAGTTGATTTTGACATTGCCACCAAAGAAAGTAATAAAAAAAGAAAGACAATAGAAAAATTATGAAATGTTAAGTAATATAGAAATAAATTTTATAGTTGGAAATTGGGAAAGAATGCAAATGGAATAACCATAGTCAGAACAGTTTTTATTCACAGAGTAAAAAAACGTATAGTGATGGTAGTATTATTTTCAATAGTAAAAACAAGTAAAATCCATTTTAAAGTCAAATATTTAGAATTCTGTTTCTCCAATTTATAAGTATAACTCAATAAATTTCCTGCATTTAGATAACAAAAATTAAAATGTTTAGCAACCTTTATATTTGGAACCTCAATATTTTAAGAAATCAATTCCAACAAAATATAATGAACATGGTATTGTAAAATAAACTATGCCAAGAGTCAGAAAAATCACACTGTTCATTTCTAGCTTGGGCCATATATGTACCATTTTTCTTCCTTTAACTAAATCACTCTTTTTCTGGAGTGGTTTTGTGTGTGTGTGTGTGTGTGCTTCTATTAGCTTTAAATGGTGATTAACATATAGAACCACAACTTGCTAATATGAAGAGAGTAAGAGACTGAATAATGCTTAATTTAGATGCTTACTCCTTCTCCTCCAAATACTCAGGGATTATTGACGAAGAAGGAAGAGAATTGAGATCTAGAGATTATGTATTACTACAAGGAAACAGTGCCAACTGGATAGCAGGGCAAATGCACATATGAACCCACAATGGTTGTGACAGTGTGCAAAACACCTTTGCAAATTCGAGTCTGTCCAAATTTCATCAAGACTAGGGGAGTTTGTCATATGTTCCTACCTCTAGTGAAGAATCTATTAGTAATATCTATTTTGGGGAGAGGAAGAGACAGTTTACACTAAGAGCGTAGTCCCTGATAAGTGGACCTCACTCAGGTGAAATGCATACATCTGAGGATATCTGTGCCCCATAAGTTGTCCTTCATGGTAATAAAAAGGATACAACATTAGGTGAGTAGGGAAGAGGAGAGGACCTGTAAATAGTTGAGATACTGATGATGAAGATAACCAAAGCACATAAGAAGTACTCAAAGAATATATATGTATATATATATATGTATACACATATACATACACACACACATATATATATGATTAAGCTTCTTTCCTTTCCCCATATGTTTAAGTACAAGGCAATAAACTTTTAACATAATTACTCAAAAATTAAATTTTACCACATGTCAAAAACAGCTAAATTGAATGTGATAAACTGATACTTTTCAAGAAATAATTTTAAAAACAGTGTTTTATTGGCAACAAAGAAGCTTTTCTATTCACTTATTAATTCATTAATCTCAAGTTTCCCATAAAGGAAGGAAATATGAAAGAATGGAAGAAAGCCAAGCAAGCATTATGTAAAGTATATTTGTTCTTGTTTCTTATGATACTTCACAAATGATCTATGACTAACTGTAACTTATCATCAGATAATTTTTTTTAAAAATTATGATAAAGTGATCCAGTGAGATGGCTCAGTAAGTAAAGGTGTTTGTTCTCAAGCCTAAAGTCCCGAGTTTTATGACCAGTACCTACAGTGTGGAAGGAGAGAACCAACTTCCACAAGTTGTTCTCCGACTTCCACATGCCCACCATGGTACAAATGTGCACATATGTAAGCACACACATGTGCACATATGCAGGTACATACACCAAAATAAATCATAATCAATAATTTATTTCTTTTTACATAGATTATCTTAATTATGTACATAAATACATCCATTTGCAATATACTGCTTTTATCACTATTTAATATGGATTAAGGGATAATTTATATCATAATAACAAGACATATTCAATGAATAATTTAATTTACTAAAACCTTGCCTTTTAAAGATCACGAATAAAGCAATTTTATAGACTATGTAATTACAACAGAATTTTATCTTGAGTGATATAGTATTGTTCCATCTTTCTGAAATGATACAGTAACCCTAAAGAATACTTATTATCACTTCAGCCAGGGAAGCAAGTAGACTAACTGCAGATTTTCATCTCTGCCTCAGCTCCTCAAAAAAAAAAAAAAAAGAACCAATCCTTAGTCTTTTCCCCATGTGTATAATAGAACACTTGTTGCAGCCTCCCTACTCCCCCTACCTCCATCTCCAGTGGATACTTAGAATTATCCCTTCAAATTCCTTTCTCCCTACACATTGCCTTATCATAACCCTGAACTCTAATGGGCACTTCTTGGAAACCTACAGACCACTCCAGATAGTAAACTAGGTAGGCCAACTTCAAATCTTCACTTTTCCCTCCATTCCTGAAAGACCAACCACCCACTCTCATCCCCCAGATCTGAAGCATGTCACCTAATGCTGCCTATCCCCATTCTCTGTCGCCATTCCAAGGGAACTAAGCAAATCCTAGGGGAACATCCTGCTTTTCTCCCTACTGTGTACCACTTCAGCTCCTACATCCTAGCCTGTACCCATTCTTAAGTTTCACCTTCCAATACTTAAAACACATTTTACAGGAAACTTCCAGTGGTCACAACTATAAGGATCAAAGAATAATTTTCTATCAGCAACACACAACTACCACACTTACCTAAGATTCAGAGAGGGCAATAGAACCCAAGCAATGCAACACATACTCAACAAGAACAAGACCAGATATCAACACCTACAATTACAGTCCTCCCAAACCGAAATGCCTAGATGTTAGCATAAAAATATAATCAATAACATAGAATAAAAAGTCTTCACAGGCGCCCAGATACTCTACCACAGCAGGGCCTAGGTATTGAAATATGTCTGAAGCAAAAGACAAAGACCTTAAAATATTCTTTATGGATATGATAGAGATCCATAATGAGAAAAAGAGTAAGTAACTTAAAGAAATCTATGGAAATACAAGCAAACAGTGGAAAGAAATGAATAAATTGATCAAATCCTGAAGGTGGAAATAGAACTAATAAAGGGCATAAACTGGAGGAAACCTGAAAATGAAAACTTTTGTAACATTAACAGAATCTCAAGGCAAGTCTTACAAACAAAACAAAAGAGATGGAAGAGAAAATCTTGAGCTTTGAAGACATGAGAGAAAAAAAATGGATACTTCTGTCAAAGAGTATGTGAAATCTTAAGTAACCCTGGGACAAAACAGCCAGGAAATCTGGGACACTATGAAAGACAAAAACTAA
This sequence comes from Ondatra zibethicus, assembly GCA_004026605.1. Classification (NCBI taxonomy): domain Eukaryota; kingdom Metazoa; phylum Chordata; class Mammalia; order Rodentia; family Cricetidae; genus Ondatra; species Ondatra zibethicus. Next base: position 3,937 of record PVIU01017616.1, read on the forward strand.
GAATAGGAATAGAAAAAAAAGAGAAAAAAAACCAAGGGCACAAGGGCAAAGGCACACAAAATATTTTCAACAAACTCATAGAAGAAAATGTTAATAACTGCTGCAGGAAGGTTTACCCGCCTATTGGGGAATGGCCTCATAGAGTATATACCAAATGCCAAAGCACATCTGCCCTGCTTCTTCTCTCCTCCCCCCTTAGCCCCATTTGTTTGTTCAGCTTGTTTTGGATCAGATCTCCATCCATCGTTCAAGCAGAGAATCCTGATTTGTAAGTTTTCCCCTTATATAAATAACTGTCTATCTCTCAGTTCTGAGCCAGCGTGAGATTTCTTTTAAGCGCCCAATATCTTTGCCCATCACCTGGCGCTCCACGTGATTTAAACTCCACAACTCTCAGGCAGATTGCCCGCTTCACGGGCCGGAATCCCCATCAAAATCCCTGCCACAACGGAGTTTTCAGTGCTACAGCCAGCTGCGTGACTAAAAGCACTGTTTGCCAGCCTCTGAAAACTCCCTGGGGCGACTTTGTCCCAGCAGCTTGAGTAGAAGTGCTGTTTGCCAGCCACTGCAACCCCAGCATGAACAGCTTCTGGGTTTCTGTTCTCTGTCCCTGGACTCTGGGTTTCTTGTTCCGTGTATGGAATTGATTTGATTACATCTCATCTGTGGAGCGCCGCATTTTTCCCCAGTTTTTTTTTTTTTAACAAGTATCAAGGCAGATTTTAATACAAGATCTGTCCTGTCACCATTGCATTGATTCCAGTCGTGACTCGGAAACAGCACCACCTGCTGGTTAACAGGTAAAATGGCAGATTTCGTTTCTAATGGGACTTTTGCTGTGTTTTTCGCTACCACAATGGAAAGCATTACCCGAGACCTATATGACTATGGAGGTGCCTCAATTTACTGGTTATTAGGTTTCAGTTTTCTTCTCCATATTATATCATTAAGGATTAATATGGCACTAGCTGACAGGATTAATATAATCGAAAATCAGATTATCTGAACAAGTAGATACCATGATAGGCAAAATTGACTCCATATCTAAGGGTACTAGGAAGTTACCTGAAAGAGTTCATGCTGTTGAATTTGATGTTCAGAAGTTATCACAAAGTTTTGATAAGTTAACAGACAGGATGTACCTCCAGGATGGCAATCTACACGATATCCAAGAACAGTGCAAGGAGGAGATGTTATCACTGCAGGGAAACATTAAAACCTTGGAATCACAGGTGCAGAATGGGGAACAGAAAATTGATACCTTAGGGAAATCACTAGAAACATATGCAGATCAGGAGATTCAGGCTTTACGAGAGACAATGATAAAAAGATTTGAAATGATTGAGGAAATTATTGGAGCTGGTGAACAGGGTAAGAAGGCACAAGGAGAGGATACAATGTCACCACTGGCTGTCAGAACTGGTTTACCCAGGGCTTTAGCAACATACCCTGTTATTTACACTGACAAAGTGTCAACTTCTAAAGGCTCAAAGGGAGCCAAAGAAGGTAGATGGACGCCAATAGGAATGAATGATCTAAAAGAAATTAAGTAACCCGTCATTACTTATGGCTTGCACTCTGCATTTGTTAAGGAGATGATAAGGACTTGGGCTTCTAATGTCAGAGCCACCCACCATGATTTCTCTCAGTTAGTTTCAGCAGTCCTGGATGTTGGATCTTCCTTGATGTTTGGAATTTATTTCAGAGAAGAATCCAAACATATGAAGCAACAAGGAAGAACAAAAGGTGTGGAGGTTTCCCAAGATCAAATTCTTGGTGTAGGACCGTATGTTGATCCACAGGTCCAAGCTCTTTATGACGAACAAGTATTGTCCCTATGCCACAAAGCAGCCTTGAATGCTTGGGACAGGATACAAGAACTAGGGAATAGTGTCAAGTCATATACCAGGGTTAGGCAGGGACAGAGAGAACTCTTTACTGACTTTTTTTTACAAAGATTAAGGCTCTGCAAATAGTAGTAACAGACCCAGAAGCTAGACGAATAATTCTTGAATCTCTGGCTTTTGAAAATGTAAACTTAGAATGCAAGATGATAACTGGGCCTTTAAGGTCTTGATCAGCACCTATGGATGAATGGATTCAGCATACAATGAATGTTGAGGCATTTGACTATAATGATGAATCTTGGGTAGGAGAAGTGATTTACAAGCAATGAGGAGACATCAAACTGCCAAATGTTTTAATTGTGGTAAAATAGGACATATGAAAAGGGATTGCAGGCAAGAAATTTCTAGGAATAATACCTCATCTGGGAATAGCAAGAATAGAAAACCTCAGCCTTCAGGTATATGTAGGAGGTGTCGTAAAGGCCGACATTGGACCAATGAATGCAGGTCAATAACAGACAGACAAGGCAACCCTATACCATAGGGAAAATCCTTGAGGGGCCTCTCACAGGCCCCCAAGCCAAAGTGGCCCAGTCGTTCCCAGTAACCGTGAAGGACATGCCACACAGGGAAAATGAAAAATTCTAGAACCTTCTGTACAAGACCATAAGGTTCTAAATTATGGCTCAATTTTGGAGGATAAGTTAGAAATTCAAATAGGAAATAAGAAGCATATGTTTTGGCAAACTTCTATAAATGATCAGAGGCCAAAGCTGAGACTGCATATAAATGGAATTGTAATTGTTGGCTTGATAGACACAGGAGCAGATGTGAGTATCATTACCCCAGAATTGTGGCATACAGATTGGTCTCTTCAAGAGGCAGATGTTCAATTACTAGGAATTGGAACCATACCTTGAGTTAAACAAAGCACGAGATGGGTTGACTGTATTGGGCCAGAAGGTCAAAGAGGAAAGCTGAGGTCATATGTAGCTGATATTGCAATAAATTTATGGGGCCGTGACCTGCTACAGCAATGGAATACCCAGATTAACATTCCTGCAGTCCCAGGAACTCATAATTCTGGGAAGGATGTAAAAAGGTACTATGAACATAGGTCACCAGCCATTCAGGCTGTACAAGAACATAAAGCAACTAACAAACCTTTTGAGGTACCAACAGCCCTACCTTTAAAATGCCTAACTGAGAAGCCACTATGGGTTAAGCAATGGCCCCTAGCTGAAGATAAATTGCAGGCTTTAAAATGATTGGTACAGAAACAATTAGATGCTCAACATATTGAAGAATCAACTAGCCCTTGGAATTCTCCTGTGTTTCTTGTAAAAAAGAAATCTGGTAAATGGAGAATGGTGACAGATCTAATAGCTGTTAACAAGGTAATTCAATCTGTGGGCCCTCTACAGTCTGGAATTCCTCTGCCTTCTCTATTACCAAAAGGATGCCCTCTTATAGTTATTGGTTTGAAAGATTGCTTCTTCAATATACCTTTACAAGAAAAGGATAGAGGAAAAATTTGCCTTCACAGTGCCTACTTATAATAATTCTCAGCCAACTAGGAGATATCAGTGGACTATCCTCCCACAGGGAATGTTCAGTAGCCTCACCCTGTGTCAATACTTTGTAAGTCAGCCATTGGAAATAATACATAAGCACTTTCCTAACTATAATTTACCATTACATGGATGACATTTTGTTATCTGATTCAAATATAGATACTTTAGAAAGAATGTTTGAAGAAGTAAAGTCTTGCCTACATGGGGATTACAAATTGCTCCTGAAAAGATTCAAAGAGGAGATTCTTTTAACTACCTATGTTATAGAATAGGTTCACAGAAAATTAGAACACAAAAGGCACAAATTAGGAGAGAATGGTTATGGACTCTTAATGACTTTCAAAGATTGTTAGGAGACATTTCCAGTCTACAAACAGCTGTTGTGATAACACCTGATCTAATAATTCATTTAAACAAACCTTATATGGTGATAAAGAGTTAAATAGTCCTAGAGAATTAACAGCTAAAGTGGAAAAGGAACTGACAATGGTTGAGGAAAAATTATAGGAGGCACATGTGGATAGGGTGAATCCAAATCTTAGTTGTATTCTAGTCATACTGCCTTCTAGAATTTCTCCTACTGGAATTTTAATGCAGAGGGAAGATATTATTTTAGAATGGATCTTTTTACCACATAAGCCAAGTAAAAAATTAAAAACTTATGTGGAAAAAGTCTCTGAATTAATTATAAAAGGTAAATTGAGACTTCGACAACTAGCAGGTATAGACCCACCAGAAATTATAGTGCCTTTCACTATTGATGAAATAAAAGGGTTATGGGAAGACAATGAACCATGGCATAGAGCTTGTGCTAATTTTTTGGGAGAAATTAATAGCAACTATCCCAAAAGCGATAGACTTAACCATATAAAAAGAACTTCTTGGATTCTTCCTCAAATTGTACATGATGCTCCAATAACTGGAGCCCGTACATTTTATACTGATGCTAATAAATCAGGGAAGGCAGGATACAAATCAGAACAATTAAGTAAGGCAGAACAAAGCCCTTATAATTCTGTCCTGATGGCAGAATTATATGCTATACTCATGGTGCTAAGGGACTTTAAAGAACCTCTTAATATAGTTACTGATTCACAATATGCAGAAAGAGTTATCATGCATATTGAAACCGCTGAATTTATACCAGATGATACATAATTGATTTCATTGTTTATTCAGGTGCAAGACATAATCAGGAATAGGCTTTGTGCTATGTACATAATACACATCCGATCCCATACAGGTCTTCCAGTTCCTCTAGCACAAGGTAATGCAGAAATTGATAAATTGTTGATTGGAAGCATGTTGCAGGCCTCAGAATTTCATAAAAAACATCATGTCAATAGCAAAGGTTTAAAGAAAGAGTTTTCTATTACATGGCAACAATCTAAGGAGATTATAAAGAGATGCCCTACTTGCTCTTTATATAACCAAACACTGCTACCTGCAGAGACTAACCTGAAGGGTACTCAAAGGGATGAAATCTGGCAGATGGATGTGTTCCACTTTGCAGAATTTGGAAAATTAAAATATGTACATCACACCATTGACACTTATTCAGGCTTTCAGTGGGCAACTACTTTAAGCTCAGAAAAGGCTGGTTCAGTAATCACACATTTATTAGAAGTTATGGCCATCATGAGTATACCTGCACAAATAAAGACAGATAATGGTCCAGCTTATTTCTCCAGGAAAATGAAACGGGTTTTTTGCTTATTATAATATTAAGCATGTTACGGGTATACCACACAATCCTATAGTTCAAGCAGTTATAGAAAGATCAAATCGAACTATAAAGGTTATGTTAAACAAACAGAAAGGGGTGGAAAATGCCCCCAGAAATAGATTACATAATGCCTTATTAACCTTGAATTTTCTTAATGCTAATGAGAAAGGAACAGCAGCAGCAGAAAGACATTGGATATTGGGAAAGTCTGCTGAACTAAATCAACCGGTTTATTTCAAAGATGTGCTGACTTCGCAATGGAAGCCAGGAGATGTGCTGTGTTGGGGAAGGTGTTTTGCTCTTGTTTCCACAGGAGAAGAAAAATTGTGGATACCATCAAAATTAATAAAGGTTTGGTTTGAAGAGGAGAAACCTCTTGGAAAGGAGAAATGACAGCTCACCCACAATGATGATGATAATCATACAGGTGGTAAGAAAAGCATATAGGATAGGGGCAGGTTTCTGTTCTTATCTCTTCAGGAAAACATTCATCTTCAAAAAATTCAAGGGACCCTGGATGTTTGAATACTGACAGATGGAAAAAATTACTACCCATTAAGGATCTCCCTGAGAGGGGAAGTAGAATGCATTTTATGGGTGGACTGGAGGAAGAAAGGGATTTGGGGACAGCAAAAGAGTGTGGGGAGTTAGAGCTAGAACTGAGGGACATATGAGGGTTGATATGAAAACCTAGTGCAGTGGAGACCTTCTAAAATATATGTAGACAATCCTAATGAAGATTCAAAATAACATAGGAAACAGAGTTCCAACTGGCCATTGAGGTTTCCAGTACTGAGTCTAGGTTACATCCAATGGAGTTACAGGTCAAAAGGGTACCATGGAAATCCCCTCCCCCCAAAAAAACCCAGGATATTGTTGCCAAGACTATAGGTTGCTCTCCACAGACTGACAGCAAGGATCCACTGCTGAAGATAATACCCACAGAACTCACAGAACATGGAAATGTTGAGCTGGAGCCCACATAAAACCTTCACCTCTATGTTCTAGTGTCTTTGGCATAAGAAGGTACTCTACAGGCAACCAAAAGAGAAATGTAAACATCAAAACAGCCAAAAACCCTTTATCCACAATGGTATACTTTCTGCAAGATATACTATGGCAATGGTAGCACAAAGCCTCTGTATGTGTGTGGGGGGATAACCAGCCAATGCTTGATTTGACTTACTGCCCACTCCACAAGAAGGAACCCATAATTGACACTATGTGGGTGACCAAGAACCAGAAACTAGATGGCCCAGAGACCCAGGGTAAAAGCAAATACGACTGTCTTTTTTAAAAAGTGATAAAATGACCCCTAATGACTTTCTGCTATATTCATAGATAAGTACCTTAACTGTCCATCATCAGAGAAGCTTCCTCCTATAGCATATGGAAACAAGTACAAAACCCACAATCAAATATTAAACAGAGAGAGAGAGAAACCTTGAAACACTCAGTTCTACATTTAATGTCCCTATCAAATCCCTCTCCTCAGTGCTCATGGAATCCCCTTGGAAGACAATGTGGAAAGGAGTGTAAGAGCCAACGAAATAGAGGATACCAGGAGAAAAAGTCCCTATAAATCAACTGAGCAAGGTACATATGAACTCATAGAGACTGAAAAATCAAGTACAGGGTCTGAACAGTGTCCTCTGTATATAAATTATGGCTTTAAGTTTAGTATTTTATTGGAATCCCGAGTATGTGAATAAGTGGGTCTCTGATTCTTGTGACTTTTCTTGGGCCGTTTTTCTTCTGTTTGTTTTCCTTGTCCAACTTCAATGTAATTTTTTTTGTTTTATCTTATTATAATTTACTTTTTATGTTTTGTTGTTATCTCTTAGAAGCCTGTTATTTTCTAATTAGAGACAAAAAGATAGTGGATCCAGATGGGAGGGGAGGTGGGAAGAAACTTGGAGGTATAGAAGAAGGGGAAACTGTAATCAGGATATATTGTTTGAGAAAAGAACATGCTTTCAATTAAGTGGAAAAATAAGATTTTTCAGAATATAGTGAATATGCACTAAAATGGAATCCAATAGAAAAACTATGGCCATGGTTTCTCAGTCTAAATCCATTCCTCCAAAACGAACAAACAAACAAACAAACACACAAAAGACTACTGTGTTTTCTATGTATCATTCCTCATACTTCTCAAATGTATGCTTTGGTACAACAAACACCAAGAAGACAATTCTCTCTTAATACATAATTATACTCAACTATTAAACAGTGAAGTTTTAAATAAAATTCATATTTATTATTTATACTTCAAGGCACATAAAGTTTAATACTTTAGGCTGGTAGACTAGGCATTCAATACCTACCATTTACTTATTTATTGCTAACTGAAGTAGAAGTAGTTTTCTCATTATTTCGTTTGTTTGATTTTCTTTTCTCAAAGTTTTATCAGATTCCTTCATCAACTTACATACTACCATCTTATTTGCATTTCAATAATTATATTGCAGTACCAAAGTTCTCAATTTTAATAGAAGCAAACACTTATGTACAATTTTGTAATTTTGGTAATTGTCTACAAAGAAAAATCAATGAGTAGAAAAAGTATGCCTTCACCATCCAAAATGCTTAAGTTTTCATATTTAAAGAACTGTGTCTTTGCATGTTCGTGATTTCATAAAAGTTGTACTTTTAAAGGTTTATGAATGTTGTTCTATATGTCATGTCACATGCTTTTAATTCCAGCACTCAGGGGGCAGAGAAAGGCAGAATTCAAGGAGAGCCTACTCTAACTAGTGAATTTTGGATCAGCTGCAGACCCTGTCTCAAAATAAAGAAAAATTTGAGTGTATATGAAGCATGATCATATCACCACCCATGAAAGTGTTTTATTCCAATCATTATTTTCTTGATTAAATGCCAATCAGAGATCGCTTTTAGTGTATGTGACCAAAGGGTTAATCTAATAAGGATTCTGGGAAGACTGATACTACTGATACCATTTTATAGTATATATCATTATACTAACACACTTATGAAATCCACATAATATAACTAAGAAAAAGTAACTTTGTTTTCACTAGAACACAAAAGTTAAGGCTATTAAATGAATAATTCATCTACACTGTGAAAACTAAATTAACATAACAGATCCTAATAAAGTATACAAGCAAAACTAGAGGATAAGACACCATGTAAGTTGTTGAAACACAGAAAGTGCTTTTGCTTTACTAAGAACCATAGTGTAATCTCAGCACCTGAGAGACTGAAACCAAAGGACTATGTGTTCAAGGTTGGCCTTGGTTGCATGAGCGCCAAGCCAGTATGAGATAAAAAGTAGGACTCTATCTCAAAGAAACAAGCAAAAAGGCTTCATTTTCTTTACTCTTGAAAAAAATCACTACTACACATTTGTTTTGATAATGTTCTATGCTCTAACCTGGTGCAGACTTGATTTTTAACACTGAGTGCACATAATAAAACTAAAATACTCTGATGAAAAGAATCACTGAAAAATTATATAGAAAAAGTAATTTAATGAATGTAAAATTCCCACATGCTTATAAAGTAGTGTTGCTATCATTTTTAAAAATAAGAACTCAGAACTGAATTGTTTCTTGCAGTACGCAACCATATAGATAAGCCTAGAAAGCATTATGCTAAATGATGTGATACAGTCACAATAGAACAAATACTGAATAATTCTAATAATATTATCAAATTCATAGAAACAGAATAGAATTAAGTTTGCCAGGGCATGCAGAAAGATGAAAATGGGGAGTTGCTGATAGACAACTCTATAGATTTTACTTTGTAAGTTAAATTTTAGAGGTTCACTGTACAACACAGAACACAAAGTTAACTGAGTAGAAGTATTAAAGTATGTTAGGAATGTTAGTATCATATTAATTGCTATTAGCACAATAAAAATCTCTACTTAATATTCCAAAATGTAGCTCACATTGTGGTTGATTAATAAGGTTGTCTGAATAAATTAAAGTTAAATATAAATAAAGATAAATATTTCAGTAAAAACTGAAAAATAACCTTAAAACAGACAGTAATGGTAAGAAGTTGAAGTTGAATATAGTACCTTTCTCTACTACCATTTTTTCAGATAATTCTCTGTTTAATCATATAAATGGCTATTCTTTGAGCCACATTCCTTTCATTGTAATGTGATGAATGCATGACAAAAATAAAAGTAAAAACTAAAGTGACCTGAGGTATTTCCATTGATTATACCTAATGCAATGTTCAGCAAATTTAATATAGACTTAGTTTTTGAAGAATTGTAAGCATAAAATTTGATATTTGGGACAGATCTCTGTGGTGGTTTGAAAGAAAATGCCCCCCAAATGAGTGGCATTATTAGGAGGTGCAGCAACCAAAACCCTAACTAAGACAAATTCAAAAGAACAAAAATAGCTTGTTTAAAGTATATATTTGTTATAAAATACCAGTGTACAAGGTATATAGGGAAAAATAAATGTAATAAAAGATTCTATAAAACTGCAGTCCAATTTCTTCAATTCCAATAAATTAGAATGGGAAAATTAAGAAAAAGAGAAGTAAGAGATTTAAAGAGACTTTAACCAACTACAGTTTAGGAGCATATTTTGAATTTCTAGTTAAATGAATCAACTTAGAAAAAATGTAAGACAAATGAGAAAGTATTACAGCAAAAGAATGTTATGAAATATTAAGAATTTAAAAGCAACCATAGATAGAAGTGTATTGTAATTTTATTTTTATAATCTTTATGATTTTTAATATGATAAAAAAGAAAATGGGGAATAGTCTTGAACTCATTGCCACAGGAAAAGCCTTTCTAAATAGAACACTATTAACACAGGCATGAAAATAAACAAATAACATATGGGACATCGTGGAACTAAAAAGCTTCCACACAGCAAAGAACACTGTCATTCTGTCAAAGCAGCAGCCACCAGAATGGGAAAATATTTTTGCCACATACACATCTAATATAGGACTAATATCAAAAATAAAATAAAGAACTAAACAAACTGGGCATCAAGAAAACTCAATTAAAAATGGATTACAGGTATAAACAGAGATATAGTAAACTCAAGTGGCTTAGAAGCACTTAAAGAAATGTTCCTTGGGAGAGGGTTGAAGGGGAGGGGAGAGGCAGGGAGGGGAGCAGAGAAAAATGTAGAGCTCAATAAATATGGTATGCAGATTAGCTCTTAAATCAACATTAAACAACCCACAATCTTTAAGACCACCGAGGCTATATATAGGTTATATTATATATATATATATATATATATATAGATAGATAGATAGATAGATAGATAGATATAGATATAGATATAAAATATAAGGTGCTGTGGTAAGGAGACAAATAGATATTCCTAGGAAAGTAAATAGGACAGACAGTTATGGATGGATGGGGTGGGGGAACTGTAACTGGAGACACAAGTGGGGAAGGGAACAAAGGACGGAATACGAAGAAAGACAGCTAAAATTGAGAGCCATTTGTGTGATAGTCTGGAAATACAGTAGAAGCTTCCTAAAATGTATACACATGTGAATGCAATCTAAATGAAATGTCTGGGAAAGACAGAGTCCTAATACCAAATTAAGATTCTAGTCCTGAGACTGGGTTACATCTAATTACATTGTTGGACAAAACGGTTTCATGGAAATCCATGAACAACCCAGGCTGCTGCCAAGACTCTTGATTGCTTTACACCAAATTAACAGCAAGGCCTGCTGCTGAAGAGATCACCTACACAATTCATTGAACATGGAGAAGTCAAGTCGGTGCCTACACAGAGTCTTTATCCTTATGTGCTAGTATTGTTGGTACAGGAAGGTACTTTGCATACTATCAAAAAAGAAACATAAATTCCAACACAGCTACAAACCCTTTGACCTACCACAGCATCCTGCCTGCAAGATATGCTAGTGCAATGGTGGCACAAAACCAACTAATATCTGATTTGACTCAAGGCCCACTACATGAGATGGAACCCATAACAAACATTGCTTGGGAGACCAAGACTCTGAGACTAGATAGCCCAAGAACCTAAGATAAAACCAAATATTACTGTTCTACTAAAAGAACATAGCAATAAAATTACTCCTAATGATATTCTGTTATACTCATGTATAACATGCCTTGGTTAGTCATCATCAGAGAAGCTTCCTCCTGCAGCAAATGAGAACAAATACAGATATCCACAGGCACACAATATGATAGAGAGAACTTGGAACTATCATACTCCTCCCCTCTGGGCTGAGGAAACTTTTTGCAAGAGGAGGCAGAAAAAGTATAAGAGCCAGATGGGATGGAGGACACTATGGAAAAGGAGTCTCTAAATCAATAGGATTGATGCACATATGAACAGAGACTGACATAGCATGCTCAAGGACTGCATGGGTTTGCACCAGATTGGGTCCTATAGGTGAAAAGTGAACACATACCCCCATCCCTACCCCAGAAGCTCTCTCCAACTGATAATCACTTGCAAATAGAAATTTAGTTTTCTTCATCCTTGAGTCTCACTGGGGAAACAAACTACTCTTAAGGGTAGGCTGCATTTTTAGAAAACACATTCAATGCCAAAAGAAAACATTCAATGGTATATTTATAGGTTCCTTGTCCCATAATGTCACGTCTGGGCTTTTTTTTTAACTTATCATATTTTTAAATTTTAGTTGTATTATTATATACAATACACATATATAATATATATTACATACACATATGTACACACATATACCCAATCTCTTTCTCTTTACTTGTCCTTTTATGCATATTTTATGACTTCAAGTTTTGCGGAGTATACCAGAGTCTGCCAATGAATGAGTTGATCTATATCTGTTTCTTGTGCCTTTTCTTTGATCTTTTCCTTCTGTTTGGTTGTTTGTTTTCTCCTATTCTAATGTTAGTTTTTGTTTTATATATTATAGTAAATAATTTATATTATGTTATTATTTCTTAGAATCCTGTTTGTTTTCAAGTAAGATGCAGAAAAAGGTGGATATGGATAGGAGGGGAGCTAGGAAGGAACTTGGAGGAGCAGGGGGAAGAGATCATAATCAGGATAGAGCATATTAGAAAAAAAAATCTACCTTCAATAAAAGAAAAAAAATCAAAACAGGGTCTATGAAGATGGCTCAGCAAAATAGAACACTTGCTACCAAGCCTGGACTCCACGTGGTAGAAGGGGAGAATTGAAACCCACAATTTGTCCTCTCACTTGCAAACACAAACCAGGCAAGCACACACCCCTCAACACACATGCATGCACACACACGCACACACACGCACACACACACACGCACACACAACGTATGTTTTAAATTTAAAAACAAAGCGAAACAAAAGAAGAATCTCCATGTTTTATTTATACATATTAAATATTCTTTATGCATATATTTGGGACTAGAATTATTTCAAAGTTTGGAGGTTTTCAAGATTTTTTAAATATGTGCTTAGATTTTACCCACCTGAACAGTCCAAATGTGAAAATCTGAAAACTAAAATTCACTAAAATGTAAAATATATTTCTTTGTATATTTATTTTATGTGTATGGGTGTTTTGCCTGCATGCATGTCTGTGCACCACCTGTGTGTCTATAAACTATTGTGTACTGATGATTGCAGATGTCAGAAGAGGGCAGTGGATCCACTTGGACTGGTGTTAGTGTTTTGACCAATTATCATGTGGGTACTTAGAATTGAACCTGGGTCCTCTAGGGAAACAGCCAGTGCTCTTAACCACTGATCCATCTCTCTATCCCCAAATATATAAATCATTACCCAAAAAGTCATATTTTAGAACTTAAATGTTTCTTTTGTAAATCTTTAACTTGCCCATAAATTATTTAATGATGAAATAATGAAATAACTGAAATTTTCTGCAAAAGAATACACACTAGGAGATAAATTGGTGTCAGTATTGATAAAGCCACTTTAGCTATACACTGATAATTACTGAATCTGAATGATGAACACATTGAGATTTATAATTAACACTACTTTGTACAAGTTATAAAATAAAAATAAAACATATGAATTGTAAGAGAACTTATACAAATATATGTTAATTACAGACAGCCTTTATTCTCAAAGTATTGAGAAAATTGATAAGTGCCTGTTGATACTGTTTACTAAGTCTTTATGAAGTGATATGACTATTAAATGTTACAGTATTTTCCTTATTATGATAAATTCAGATGAGTTTAAAATGTCACCAAACTACTCTACTCTGTTGCTCTGATGCTCATCACAAAAATAATCTACCTAAACTTCAATGATCATATTTTACTAGGAAACATAAGCATTATTCATTTATGAAATAAGCTAAAATTTGTATGTAAAACTTTACAAACACACACACACACACACACACAATGACAGACACATTTTACCCCACATGTGCATCTTTTATCCTACATTCACACATTAAAGTAAAAACCAAGATGAACCAGTCATCTTTGTAGCTCAAATGTTACCCATAATTCATTATTTATCAAACTGAATATGAAAAGCCATGCTTAGGGCCAAGTACCTTCAATATCACTTTTCTTAAACATTCTAAACAGCCCCTTGACTACATATAAATGAACATTTAAACTGTTATTTATACTCTTATTACTTTCTCATCTAAATCACAAAGTCAGGCAATACTTCATACTTATTCAAAGTCTCTAGTCTTCCTTATAGCACAATGATTCTTTTTAAGAGCAGAGATTATTTTTCAAGACAGGGTTTCTATGTAGCCCTAGATGTCCTGGAACCAGCTTTAGAACAGGCTGGTCTCAAACTCGCCGAGATCCATGGAGCAGAGATTTTTAACAAACCTAGCTTCAAAGAAAACATGCTTTTTTCCCTCCTTGCTTGATGTTTTATTTTTCACGGTTACAACTTTCCTCCCTCATCAAGTTTTATTTCTGAGGGGGCAGTACATGCAAATGATCATCATTTATTTTAATGAGATGCTAATTGCTGTGTATACCCAACATAACAAAGATCCTCTTAATTCAAATTAGTCTGATACCTATAAAGGATGAAGAGGATAGGGGAACTGTTAATGATATGTTAGGCAAGTAACAAAATGAAAAGAATACCTACCACATGTACAATGTCAGGATCAACTCCTTTCAACTCTCTCAACCATGAAGATCTTATATCTAAAGATTCACTTCATTAATAAATTAATTTCATAATATTTAGGCATATTACTAAATATACTACAAAAGTAGCACTTTTAATTATTCACATTTTGGTTACTGGTTAATTTCTCCAATTTATATCTAGTATCCTGATAACCCATAATGCTAAATTGCTACACCCGCCTAATTTTATTAGCAAGAACTAACATTTCTCACTAATGAAAATAATATCACGGATCATTGTAACTATGCTGTTATTTAAATTGATTATTAGCAAAGCACAGAATTAGAAAAAGTGTTTAGAATTTAAAAATCAAAGTATTTTACCAAAATCTTGTTCAATATGAACCTTTTGTAATATTATTTTCATGACAAATTTATATAAAATTATACAATATTGGGGCATTAGTGTTTCTAGTCACTATGTTCAGACTTGACAGAGTTAATATCAGCATCGTTTTTTGTGTGTGTTTAGTTGCTGGTACAGAAACCAAAGCCTTACAAATACTAGGCAAGTACTCGATCGCTTAGCTATATTGCCAGCCCTAGCAAGCTCCTTTTGGTTGAAATCCTTTGGGTAATTCTTTCTAAAATATCTGAGTCAATTGTATCACCCGAATAAACATAATCTAATTACTCTAACTGAACATCTGATATATGAGAAAGTCTAGAGTTCCTATGGCATCATTCCAAATATCAAAATACCATATAAGATAAATGCTACCCATGGCATGAAATTGAGGTAGGTGTTTGCCAATCCACACGCAATCTCAAATTTGTTTTTGTCAGTATACATCTTCATCAATATACCTCTACATTTTCTAGTGATATTTCTATTTCTAACCAAAAATTGGAAAGTGTATGCAGCACATATACTAAAAATTATGTGTCTTTAAAGGATATTGGTGAGACTAAACGAGTTCTGTCATACAATTATGTGAGAAACACATAGACAATTATAAATTTTCATATCAAAAGAAATTGGAAAATTAATTTTAGTAACATGTAATGCTAGAATATATCTAAAATGCTCTTCTAACATGTATTCAGTATGAAAACTTTGATCTGAAACAAAACCAAATGATAGAGAATTTACTATGTTCCATGTACGATGACAGGTTAGTTTATGAAGTGCTCTATGATGTAAACTAACAATGTTCTACATTTACTTCTTAACATTTTCTGCATCAGCTGGTCACTAAGGTAGTTTTAACTGATCACTTTTATTCCAAATTTTTCTTTCATTTTTTAAATGAAGAATTTAGTATTATACATTCTAAGTCCACACATTTTAATGAAATTTTTATGATATTACTTATTCCTTAGAGCTGAATAGTATTCCTATATATGATTCAGTATCCATTCATCTGTTGATAAGACAACAGGAATTAGTTGATTTTCTTGCTAGAATGAATAAAGCAGCAATAAATTTGGGAAGGTAAATAACTCTATGGTAGCGAATGGAGTTCTTTGGGTATACATTCAAGGATGAAATAGCTGGGTCATATGGTAATTCTGCTTTTAACATTTTTGAGGAATCTCCAGACTGATGTTCATAATTATTTTATTAATTTGCAACTCCATCAAGAGTGAATAAGAGTTTCTCTCTCTTCACACCTTTCAAATGCTTGTCAGATTTCTTGATGACAGTCATTCTAAGGCAAGGTGGTATTTCAACATAACTCTGTTTTGAGTTTTTCTAATGGCACGCGTGTGTATAAGCAAATCCATATGTAAGTAGATAATAATATATAGAGAGACAAACAAGAAAGGGTAAATATGATAAGGAAAGACTGAATGCAAGTGATACACACTTTAATTTTGAAAGGAGTTAAAGCTATTTTTTTCCAGTCTTAACTCTGTCATGTATTTGACAGTAAGGAGGTAAAATTCAATGTGAAACACTACAGCTTGAAAATGCAATTCTAACTGTATTGAACTTCATTGAAATGTATAGAGTTTGGGTCTGTTTAACTTTATTATGTGGTTTTTTTAATGTACAAATTTTTTAAAATAAACTTTCAACTAATTAAAATGTAAAGCTAGTTTATTCATCTGCCTGGAAGAAACAGAAGTTAGCATGAATAGTAATTTAAAAAAACATTTTATTTGTTATATTTCCAATTACAATGAACCTGCTGAGACAAGATAAATGACATCCAGATGTTCTCAAAACAATCTGATTAGTAAAGGTGTACTCAAGAAATGACTAGTGAACAACAGTTGATTCTGCTAGATCTTAGTATCTACAACAAAAATCTAGGATCAGTAAGAATGCAATGTGAGCACTAATGATTGAATGGAAATAATTTATTTTAGCGATGAAGAGAGTAACTAAATTACTAGATGACAATGATGTTGTTACCAACCCCACATCTGACAGAGGGCTCATCTCCAAAATATATAAAGAACTCAAAAAACTAGACATCAAAATATCAAATGATTCAATTAAATGGGGGTACAGATCTAAACAGAGAATTTTTAGCAGAAGAATCTCAAATGGCCAAAAGACATATAGGAACTGCTCAACATCCTTAGCCATCAGGTAAATGAAAATCAAAATGACACTGAGACACCATCCTACACCTGTCAGAATGGCTAAGATCAAAAACACTGGTGACAACTTATGTTGGAGATAATATGGAGTAAGGGGAACACGCCTCCACTGCTGGTGCGAGTGTAATCTTGTACAACCATTTTTAAAATCGGTATGTAAGTTTTCCTTAAAATTGGGAATCAATACACTTCGAGACCCAGCAATACCACTTTGGGGCATATATCCAAAGATGTGCAATCATACCACATGGACATTTGCTTACTTATGTTCATAGCAGCATTATTTGTAATGGCCAGAACCTGGAGACAACCTAGATGCCCTTCAATTGATAAAGAAAATGTGATATATTTAAACAGTGGAATATTAAACAGTGGTAAAACAATGACACTTGAAATTTTCAGGCAAATGAATGTAACTAGAAAAATATTATCCCAAGTGAGGTAACCCAGACACAGAAAGACAAACATGGTATATATTCACTCATAAGTGGATATTAAACATAAAGCACAGGATACCCAGGCTACAATTTACAACCCCAGAGAAGCTAGGTAAAAAAGAAGGACCCTAAGAAGGACATACATGGAGGACACTAGGAAGGAGAAATAGTTAAAATCTCCTGGGTAAACCGGGTGGAGGGTGTTGGGTTGGTAGAAGGGATGGGATGGGGGATGGGAACATGAGGGATCGAGATGGATGAGCTGCAGGAGGGACAGAGAGGAAGAGCAAGAAAAGAGATACCTTGATTGAGGAAGCCATTATGGGGTTAGGGAGAAATCTGATGCTAGGGAAATTCCCAGGAATACACAAGGATGACCCCAGGTAAGACTCCTAGTAATAGTGGAGAGCCTAAACTGGCCTTCTACTGTAATCAGATTAGTGACAACCCTAATTGTCATCACAGAGCCTACATCCAGTAACTGATGGAAGCAGATGCAGAGATCCAGAGACAAAGCACTGGGCTGAGCTTCTGCAGTTCAGGTGAAGAGAGGGTGAAGGGATCATATGAGCAAGGGGTCAAGATCATGACAGGGAAACCACAGAAACAGCTAACCTGAGCTAGTGGGAGCTCATGGACTCTGGACTGACATCTGAGAAATCTGCATAAGACTGAACCTTGGCCCTCTGAATGTGAATGACAGTTATGTGGCTTGATCTGTCAGGGGAACCCTGGCAGTGAAAAGAGGACTTATCCTGGGTTCATGAACTGGTTTTTTGAAGCCTATTCCCCATGGTAGGATACCCTGCTCAGCCTTGATACAGGGAGAGGGGCTTGGTCCTACCTCAATTTGGTATGCCAGACTTTGTTGACTCTCAAAGGGAGACCTTACCTCCGAGGAGTGAACATGGGTGGGATAGGAGGAGGGAGGATGCACTGGGGTTGATATGTAAAATTAAAGAAAAAAATTAAATAAAAAACAATTTAAAAATCCAAACAAAATTACTTGAGACACCATGAAAAGATTTATAATTAAAGTTTTAACAGAGGTTTTTTTAATAGGCCATAAGGAACACTTGCTCAGAAGCATTTCTCTTGTTTCTTCCACGTTATGTCGGGAATTGAATCTGATTTCTTTGTTGTTGGCAGTTGGTCTCTTAGCTTAGTTTTGTTAAATAGTTAGGTTAGCAAGACAATCACTGAGCAATGTGTAGTTTGAATGACAGTGGTCCCACATGATCATATATTTAAATGTTTGGCCGCAAGTTAGTGGAATTGTTTGTTTGGAAAAGATAAGACAGTGTGCTGGTTAGTTTTATGTCAACTTAACACAAGATAAAGTTACCTAAAAAGAGGGACATCAATTGAGAAAAAATGCCTCTATAAGTCCAACTGTAGGGCATTTTCCAAATTAATGATTGACAGGGAGGGCATAGAGGGTGGGACCATCCCTGGGCTGGTGGCTCTAGGTTCTATAAGAAAACAGGCTGAGCAAGTCATGGCGCAAGCCAGTAAGCAGAAGAAAAAAATGAGGTTGTTACATATTAAGCAGCATTGTTCCTTAGGAAACAGTCAAGTTCACCCTCCAGAATAAGCCTGGTTATTTGAGACATGAAAGAAAACACTAGAATCAGAAATCATTCTCAGCATGGAAGACCCACCCAATACTTTAGCTAGATCCTCTCACAAGCAGAAGAGTAAAATAATAAAATATATCTTAATCTAGCAAATAATCTTAAATATATAGCAAAAAGTGATCATGTTATAGGAGTAATTATCTGAGGATTTATTTGTTTGCTAGTATGAAAAACTGAAAACCTATAGAAGTTGCTGTTTGTATATTTAATTATGTTCAAAATATAGTGCTATCCATAGACTGGACAGCTTAAACAATAAAAATTTATTTCTTACAATTTTGGAGACTGGAAGGCTAAAACAGGGTGCAAGAATGGCAAAGTTTATAATGACTTGGTTTGAATATGGTTGATTCTTGTTATTTAACAGGTTGAGGAAGAGAACAATATTCATAATATAATATTCATAATATATCTGTCTTTAGAAAGAAAATAAAATGGTGTGCTGCTATGCCTAGGTCTAGAAGGTATATATTATCATAATAAAATGTTCAGGTCATACAACTTAAATGCCAATATTGATGTACATCTTTCTACATGATTCTCATTCAAGACTGTATCCATTTGGAAGGGAGACTCTGCTAGAAACTTATAGTAAGAATGCAGTTTCCATAAACTTATCCACCAAAATTGTTAAATGAAATATAAAAGCATTTATTTTTTTCTCACTTAACACCTGAAAAGAGTTAATTGGGAAAAGTGCATACATTATGATCAAATTAGTAAATTCACTATCTACATACAAGCAAATGTATCAGAAGATGCTCTCACATATAATAAAGAAACCTCTTTACCTGCTAAGGAAACTTAGGCAGTATTTATCCCTATAAATAGAACTGAAATATGTTATCAGGAATATCTCTAATTATGATATCCTTGAGGAAAAATCTATTTCTTCATTCAGAAATATCACTATCCTCACAAAAGAAATTCAAGTTCTATATCGGAGAAAAGCCTATATTCACTAAATGTCAAGGATTAATCAAACAAGATGGGAACGTAAATGGATTTGTACTTTGAATAAAAATCTTAAAACACTTTTATTTAGTTCCTAGCAACAGAAAACTGTACAAAATAACCTTAATTAGTCAGATATGGTAGAGTATGCCTGTAATCTCAGTTCTTTGAAGACAGCAACAAAAGAATTGATAAATTTGCAGACCACCTAGTCTACATAGTTCATTTAAGACCGGTCAAGGCTACACAGTGAAAGTCCATCTCAAAAAACAAAATGAAAATCTTGCTTTATTTTTCCACTCTCTCAAATTCTTATTTTCTTAACTGTAAGGTAGTATCTGATAATTATTGCTCTGTTTCCCTCAATATGCTTTAAATGTTACAGCTGGATGACTCCAAAGGTCTTTATAAATGCTGATTATCTCCTGTAGAATTCAATTTACAAGAGAAATTGAGTGAATCTAATTCTAAAATTGCTATTTTCTCCCTTCTTTCATCTGTTATTACAACAAACTTGTGAAAATCATAAACTTCTGCATTCTAACATGACTAGAAATAAGAATGCCATGAATGGTACAAAAGAAAGCTTACAATTTCTATGATAGTGAGACCATGAGAAATAAAAGTAAACAGGTGAATAGGGACCCAACTTTGAATTAGCAGGACTGTAAAATGCCAGAAACTGTGTTCTAAAATATTTGTTAAAGTGTTGGTGTATTTCTTTCACTCCTCCTATGAAGCTAGTAGTTCATTATATACTAAAGTGGACTTGTATTAGACATTTTTATGTGTGTATGTGCTTAGCTGTAACAATTATAATAACCTAGATGATTAATTTAAAAGATAAAGTAGGGAGTGTGTAACAGAGTAAAACTGCTCACACTGTGTCCAGGAAGTAAAAGTGGAGGAAAAGATCAAGGGACCCACAAAGACATGACCCTCATAACCTAAAAGACTACCCTTTAAGTGCCCATTCCAGTGTTTACCTCTGAATACATCTAAATACCACAGTTTGAACACATGGGGTCTTTGAGGGAAATTCCAGAGTTAAACTACAGCAAATCTGGAGCTAATGCCTATATGTGCTTACATCATCACTAAGAGAGTATTTGCTATCTATATGATTTGCCCCATTATTATTTTTCATCTTTCAGTATTCCATGCTACTCATTTTTATCTTTGGCATCTATGAATGTAAAGATGATAGCATAGACTCTTCCAAAAATTTTTCTGGGATTTTAATATTCTCAATAGTACTTCTCTGGGAACATTCTCCATCCTTATTATAACCAACTATGAAGCATAACTAATATAAAAATGCCATATGACTTCTTCTTTGAGTCCCTTTCAGTACTGAACACATGTTCTACATATAGTTTTATGCTATAAAATTAATACTAAATGAGTTAATGAGCAAAAAGTAGATAAAGGAAATAGATTTGATCATTATTTTGATGTTTTGCATATAACACTTCCACAAAAAAATTGGTACATAGTTTGTAAGGAAGGGAAATAGTAAAAATTCTATTTCCCCCTTACAATAAAATCTTTTCACACTTTAGTCACTGGTAGATCGAAATTATCTTTTATCAACAAACAGAAATATCAAATGTTTTGAAAATGACACTTGGGTGCTCCAATATTATAAAAGTAAAAGGATATAATTTTATGTGTTCAAGCATATAAAATTACTTAGAAGCATATAAAAATTGCTTGTGGTAAACATACTACAAAGCTTATGAATTACTTTTATTTATTTATTCTTTTCTGCTTTATGATTTTCTTAACACATATTAATTTAATAGCTCTAAATATACCAACATGCATATTAAATAAAAAGGCACCCCATTAGAACTTCATGTCAATGAAAAATGCCAAAAGAAATATTGTAAAACACTGTTTCCAGTTAACTACAGATTTTAGATACAGTCTATGTCACTTTAAAACTGTAATATCAATATTGAAAAGCCCATTCATTTTAACAAGCATGACATTCATTAAATTAAAATTCTTGCGGTATATAAACATCAACAACAGAGCTGGAAATTACAAGGAGGCTCCATGCTTGATAATATATGCATATAAATACCAACAATAATCCTTGTAAGTTATTTTGTATTTAGGAGGACAGAGGTGAAACTGTGGCTGGTATGTAAAAGAAATGAAAAATGTTAATTAAATAAAATTAAATTTAAAGACACAATTTTCAAATAAAATGTCATCTCAAAAAGTTTAGTTTTATATTTTTGAATTCTCTAAAATATTTCTATAAAATTAAGAGTTTCTTTATAGAAAATTAACATCTAACATCCTATATCCCTCAGGCATGGAAAATGATCAAATAAGAATTGACAACATACTAATGTCAGGAGTTTAAGAAGTAGGGGGAATTCAAAGTCAAACAGTCTTAAGAAATATATTAATTTAATGAAAAAATGTTCTAAAGATTTGTCAGTGATCATATGATGAGAATATTGAAAAGTTCCATTCATAGCAGCAGCATTTACCCTCATGCTTTTTGATCATCCTCTCACCAGTTCTCTAGCCTACATGAAATGAAGGAATGATATGTAAGTAAAATTTTAAGTTACATCTATATTTATTCTAAACTGGATCAACAAAAATGATTTACTATTAATTTTGAACATATCTTCACCTTTTACAAGCTTTCTATTATGAAAATTTTTCCATCATATGCTGAAATAATTCTTTATATTTCAGATTTTTATATGTAGCATTCGTATTTGCAACACAAATCTTTTTTGATGTTTCACTGAAAAGTATGATATAGCGTTTTTCAAAGTTGATGTTTGTAATGTGACTTTTTTACCTAATTGCAATGTTCATGATCTTAAAACAGTATATGGTCACTTTGATAAAGCAGAGACATATTAGCATAAAACTGTCTCAATTTCTTAAAATCTATTTCATGTAAAATTATTTGTACACAGGTGTGTCTGTGTGTAGGTAGTTACACACGAGTGCAGATACCTACAGAAGCCATAGGCATCAGAATGCCCTCCCTGTAGCGGGAGGTACATGCCTTTATTTATTTATGCTAATGCTCCTTAGTATGGACAGCCCTCACAAGTGAAATTTTAAAATTTTCTGAAATCCTAGGAGTTCTGTACGAGATATTATGTATCAGAGAACAGCAGCAAGTGTGATATACTTGAATATCAGGCATCAAGAAACCTTTATCTGCGTCCTGTATTTCAGATTTTGAAATAAGCCAAATTATTCTGTTCTTAACAAGGGATACAATCAAGATTATCTATTATCCTGGGGATATGATTTGTATATTGTTCCTGGGGATTGGTTTGAAGGCATGTTTTTAATATACAAGAGGCAATAGATTTTGTCTTCAGAACAAACAAAAAGAGAAAAATTAAAAATAAGAGAAAAACAAAGAGGAAGAAGGGATAAAAAGCCTTAACTCATGTTGAAATATGATTACTAGTAGTATGGTTTCACTGTCATTACAGAACTGAACTAGTTACTGTGGGAATGGGTTTCTCACACAAAGATGTTCGATCACTTTTTCTTTCCTTTTACATTCTCACTTGCCCTTCTGCCTTCTATCAAGGAATACTACAAAATGTCAAATACTGAGACTTTGCACTTGAACTTCCCAATCAACAAAATCTTAAACCAAATTAAGTCCAATTTCTTACAGATTTTTTTTAAAAATTCTATTAATACAGCAGAAAACTGATGAAGACACAAAAACATAACATCATGAAAAGAAACACTCAACCAGAGCCTTTGCTAGCTTTCAGTATGGTGGAAAAGAAATGTCAAGCTCTAGTCCCAACTCTGCACAGTTCCAGCTAAGATGGAAAAAACTCAGGCCCTAGTCAAAAGAAGCAGATTCATTTAAACACTGTGACTTAATCAAGCCAGATACTTGACATCCTTCTCCAGGGTCTAGCGTACTGAGTCTTCCTGACCCTCCCCTTCATATACCCTCCTCAAATCTCCAGATATATCTAGGGTCATATATCCAGTTTCCCTGATTAAAATGGCCAGTACCAAAGCCATCCTCCAGGATTATGATAAAACCTGGCTACCCCTCAACCCACAGGCATCTCCCACATCATATAAAACCCAACCAGTTCTATCACTACACTCCAGGCTTAGAACAGGATACACATCAGCTACACCAGTCCAGTCCCTTCTGTCTACCTGACTTAACTCCATCTATGTCATTTACTATCTCTAGGCTTAACATGCTAGCACATCCTCTCTTCTGACCCATATCAGACACAAAACTAACAAAACTATTCTACATGTCCAGATCTCTCTGCAAATATAGAAACAACATGGAGGATCAAGCCAGTATCTCCCCTCCCAAACCTACCATCCTGTTTAAATGTAAGCCAGTGAGAATTACATAGATGATCATTTGGACCTAAAATTTAAGAGAATAATAAACTTTATCAATGAATTCAAGAAGTTTAAAGAAACAGTTCAATGAAATTAAGGAGAAAGAACGTAAGGAGAATAAATTTCTATGTGATGCCCAAGAAAACATAAATATAAGGCTAATAAAAATGATAAAGACAATACAGGACTTGAAAACATAATTCAATAGAGATAGAAACAATGAAGAAGAGTCAAGCTGAACTGAAGATGGGATTAAGAAACCCAGTAACTTAACTAGAAAACTCAAAGAAAATCATTTAAAGTAGAATGAATCAAGAAAAAAAAAAACAGAATATCAGACAGGGCTTGATGATAAAGTACAGGATATAAACAAAATGAACAAAAAATATGAAAAATTCAAAACACAGAAACAAAACATACAGTAAATGTGAGAAACAATGAAAAGACCAAACATTCAAATTAGAGGCACAGTTGAAGGAGAAGAATACAAGGTCAATGGCATAGACCATATCTTTAACAGATCTTAGAAGACACCACCCCCAACCTGGAAAAAGACATAGCCACACAGATGGAAGTGCACATATTAACAAGTGACCATAAAAAAAATCCCCACAATATACCACAGTTAAAACACTAAGTATAAAGAACAAAGAAAGTGCATTGAAAGTTTTACGAGACAAAAACACAGTCATATATAAATGAAATTCCATAAAAACAATAGCTGATTTCTCAATGGGAGATTTCTCAAGTCCTAAAAGACCATGAAAGCCACCTAGACCAATATATCCAGCAATAATGTCCACCATAATTAAAGGCAAAAGAAAATCTTTCCACAATATTAACAGCCTAAAAATTATATTCAACAAACCAAACCTAAAGAAAATACAGCAAGCAATATATTTGATGAATAAAGAAGTGAGCATAGGCAAGAGATTATGAAGAGAAATATGAAACCATAATTACTAAAACACAAAGTAACACTGAGAACACAAAAACCACCACCACCAAAAATTAACAACATGATGACCACAATTAAAACACACATTTCAATAATTACTTTAAAAATGGCCTCAATATTGCAATCAAAAGACACAATTTGACTAAATGGATTCAGAAACATCATCCATCTCTTGTATATCAAAATTAATGTTAGCTTTAAAGGTAGGCACAAAATTTACCCCAATCAAATGGTACCAGGAAGCAAGAAAGTGTTACTATCCTAGTATCTGACAAAAATAGAATTCAAACTAAAAATAACAAAAAGATAAACATTTCATTCTAATGAAAGAAACAGTTAGCTAAGAAGACATTCTTATCCTAAACATATCCACCAAACTTTTCTTATGTATTCAATTTCACAGAAAATTTACTTCTGGATTTAAAGGCACAGATTAACATCAATTCATAAATTAAGAAATTTCAGTACCCCACTTTCTACAATATACATGTATTCTGAACAAAAAAAATAGAGAAACACCAGAGTTAAATGACATTATATATCATATGGGTATAACAGATATCTAAAGACTATTCCAATGAAACACCAAAGAAAACACATTCAACTCAGCAAGCAGCACGTGGAAGCTTCTCTAAAACAGACCACATCCTGGGACACAAAATGAAATGTTATGAATTAAAAAAGACTGAAATAACTCCATGTATTCTATTCTTAATACAACGCAATGAAAACTAAAATCGATAGCAAGAAACCACTATGAAATATAAAAAGTAATGGATATTAAAAATTCATCACTGAATGATGAATGGGCCAAAAAAGTAAACTAAGAGAGAAATCAAAACTAGCTAGAAATGTTATGAAAATGAAAAAAACACAATACAACAAAATCTCTGAAATATACTCAAAGTAGTCTTATGAAGGAAGTTTATAGCTCTGTGTTTTCATAATAAAAATCATAAACAGCACAAATAAATATTTAATGGTGCAACTCTAAACTTTGGAAACTTAAGAACAAACCACATTCAAACCCAGTATATGTGAAAAATAATTAAAATTAGAATAGAAACTAGTGAAGTAAAAGCAAAAAATACAAAGAATCGAAAACCTAAAAGATGTTTCTTTGAGAAAATGAGCAAGATTGACAGATCCCTTGGTCCAACTAACCAAAAAAAAAAAAAAAAGAATGTCAGTTAACAGAATCAGAAATGAACAGGTAAACATTACAACAGCCACCAAGGAAATTCAGAATAGTTTAACGAAATATTTTAAATACCTGTTTTCCATTAAGTTGGAAAACCTAAAAAAAAATGATGAATTTCTAGATTCAGCCAAACCACCAAAATTAAACTAAAAAATCAATAGCCTAAACAGACCTATAACAAATGTGGAGATTGAAATGATAATACAAAACCTTCCAACTAAAAAGTCCAAAGAACCAGCCTCTTTGTATTGCCTGCAGATACAAATGTAGAACTCTCAGCTACTCAAGCACCATGTAAGTCAGTGTGCCTTTATGCTTCCTGTTATGAAGACAATAGACTAAAGCTCTGAAATTGTAAGTAAGCCCCAATTAAATGCTTTCCATTAAAGAGTTGCATAGTCACATTGTCTCTTTACAGCAAAAGAACACTGGCTAAGACTGAGAAACAGAATTAGCACCCCCAAACTCCTTCTATGAAGCCAGTATCACTTCAATACCAAAACCAGGTAAAGGCACAACAGCAAAAACAAAAACTGTAGGCCAATAACTGCAATGAACAAAGATTCAAAAATGATCAATAAATACTTGGAAATACAGTACACACACACACATAAAAAGATTATACACTATAACCAAGATGGCTTTACTCCTGAAATGCAAGGATAGATCAATATAGGTAAATCAATAAACGTGAAAAACCATAATGACTTAAAGAGAAGTCACATAATCATCTCAAAAGTTGCAGAAAGGCTCTTTGGCAAAAATCCAGCATGCTTTCATGATAAAAGTCTAAAGAATGTAGGGCTACAAGAAACATACCCTAACATAATAAAAGCTATATTTGAGAAACCCACAGCCAATATTATCCTAATCAGAGAAAAAATTGAAGCAATCCCATTAAAGTAAGAAACAATACAGGGCTATCAACTATCTCCACTTCTTTTCAAGACTGTTCTTAGGGCACTAGCTGGAACAATAAAGCAAAAAGTACACCAATAAAAAAGAAGTTGCCAAATTATTACTATTTGAAAATGACATTATATAAATATTAGAGATGCCAAAAATTCTACCAAGAAATTTCTAGAAATGACAAAGAAACCATCAATGTGGCAGGATACAGAATACACTTGCAGAAACTTTTCTATACACCATCAACAAACATACAGAGAAAGGGATTATGGACACATTCCAAGTCATAACTGTCTCAAAGAAAATAAATATATATAGAAATAAACCTAACCAAGGAAGTTAAGAACATCTACACTGAAAAATTTAAGCCTCTGAAGAAGAGATAAAGATACTAGAAAATGGAAAAGCAACTCATGATCAAGGATCTGTGGTGTTAACATTGTAAAAATGACCATTTTACCTAAGCTCTTTATAGATCCAATGCAAACCCAATCAAGGTCCCAATCTCATTATTCTCAGAAATAGAAATTATCTATAACCTAAAATTCATATGGAGCCATGAAATATTATGGATAACCAAACAATTCTGAATAAAAAGAATTTATTTATCCTAGATTTCAAGTTATATTGTAGAGACATAGTAATAAAAACAATATAGTACTGGCACAAAAGCAAACCAAGGGAATAAACAAAAGACCCAAATTAGTACACTTGACTTTACCCATTTAATATTTGAAAATATACACTGGAGAAAAGAAAGCAACTTCAACAAATGATGATGAGGAAACTGGATGTCCACATGATGGATATTGTAATTTGGCGTGTTTCTATCTCTGCACAAAACTAACACCAAATGAATCAAGGAGCTAAACCTGAAACATTGAAACTACCTGAAGAAATAATAACCAGTATCCTACATGATACAGAAATAGGAAATGAAATTATGAATAAAAATCTATTTGCCTAGGAATTGAAGCCAACAACTGACAAGCAGGACTTCATGAATCTAGAAGGCTTCCACATAGATAAAGAAATAATTAACTAGGTGAAAAGGAAGTCCACAAAATGGGAGATAATCTTTGCTAGTTATTTGTCTGACAGAGGATTAATATCCAGAATATATAAAGAACTCAAGAAACTAAATGGCCCATTAAAATAATTATCATGGGACCTTAACAGAAGATTCTCAAATGATGAAAAATGACTAATGAATATTTAATAAAAAATATCTTACCTAAATACAATAGAATTTTATTCAATTATAAAGAAAAATGAAATTAAGAAATCCACAAATAAATGAATGGAGCTTGAACAAAACTGAGTGAGGTAACTCAGGCACAGAAAAACATTGCATGTTCTCACTCATATTTTTGTGTTTAATTTGCAGTACCTGTAGATTAAAAGAAAAAAGAAATCATTGATAGGTAGGAGTAAGAAAGACCTTAAAGGAGGAGGACAAATGAACACAGGGGATATGAAATAGAAAGGGAAACAATGAGGAGGGAGGATGAAGTGAATAAAACACTTGGTAGGATAGGGCAAAGGAGGGGTTAGAGGATGGTTAAATAACACTGAGATGTTGAAAAATCCATTTGGACCTATGAAAGTCTACTATTTTATAAGTTTCCAAATATAAATAAATCGGGAATTAGCCTATTCAGGTATTATGCTCTCCTCAAAAGCTATAAACTGCCAAAAAAGTTCACTGTCAGGTGTGGGATATTTCACCTTAAGCTATGGTCAGAGGAGGCTCAGAGACTCCCCCAAACAATATAGCAAGTTGCCACTGCTTTGGTGGTCCACCAGAACTTGATAGAAAGACATTATTGTTGAAGATATACACACTGTGGATATCCTCACATCAAGCACAAATAGAACTTGATGTTTTTGTTTCCTTCTTTGGTTATTAAGAGGACAATAATTTGAAAGGTGCAGAGATGGGAATGGACCTTAAAGTAGTTAGAGGGAGGTATAAAACTTGGATATGAGAATACATTGTATGAAATTTTAAATAAGTAATAAAATCTTTTAGAGAACTCAAATTTGGGTGGCTAGGAAAGGAGAAGATAGATCTTAAAGAAACTAGGGGAGAGGAGTTTGTATGAAATTATAAAATAATTTAAAATGTGGAAAAAGAAGTTGCTATTTAAATAGGTGAAAATTATATAAGTGAGACACCTGAAAGGCATTAAAGGAGGAAAATTTACAGTAAAATATATCTTTTATTTTTATCATTCTTTATTGATGTGACAAGTAATATTTTGCTTAAAGCTGCGTGATGGTGGTACATGCCTTTAATCCCAGCACTCAGACAGATCTCTATGAGTTCAAGGCCAGTCTAGTATATAAGAGTTAGTTCCAGGACAGACTCCAAAGCTACAGAGAAACCCTGTCTCAAAAATATCAAAAAAATTGCTTAAAATAATATTGGCAATATGTATTATATTAGTATAGCTTCTAATGAATGAAAGATGGAATTGGTACAATGGCACAAGAGATAGGAAATAAACATTAAGGGTATTCGTTATTATCACATACTCGTACTATGAATCAGTAAACTACTTGGAGTTGAAGCTGGACTTGGATAATTTATAAATGGAAATGGAAAACTATGGAAATCATTAAAAATAGTAAACAAATGAATTAAAATTAAAATCTTTATAAATATGTTAAGTACAGAAAAAGAAATTACATAAAATATTAAATTAAAATAGCATAAAAACATAGAAGAAATGATAAAAACAGTTATATCAATGAACAGAAAACAGAAACAAAAAAGGAAAAGTAGAGTCCAAATACATTAATAATGATTTTAAACACCAGTGGTCTATATACACCAATTGAAAGACAGAAAATGGTAAAGCAGAGCAACAAATAACCAATTTATTATGCATATAACAAACTAAGTTTAAATATGAAATATATACATTACATATAAAAGATGAAAGGAGACAAATGTACTGTATCATTGCAATAAGAATAGTGCAAGAGTACCTATATTAATTTCAAGCAAATCCAAGTTTCTCACAAGCAGTATTATCAGACCTAAATTGGATAATATAATAATTCAATCTCTAAGAAAAGATAATAATCCATAGCATACATATCCCCACTATATAAAAATTAAATATTACTTACTAAATTTATGAAAGATGCATTTATAGAAAAATGTATAGCCCTGAAGACTTATTTTTTAATAGAACCAAAAGCAGTGATCTAAGATCTCCCTTTAGGAAACAAGAAAAAATTAGCAAATTAAATTCAAAGTAAACAGAAGAAAACAAACAATAAAAAAATCAAAAGGCAATAAAATTTAAAACAAAAAAATCAATGGAAAAGCCAGTATCTTTAGAAGAATCAACAAATTAAAAAGCCTCTAACAAGACTATGACTTATAAAGTAAATAACTTTTCTGACTATATATAGGTTAACTTAGAAGAAAATAACTATTTAATTGAAACTTTAAGATGTTCTACAGAATTAGTAAAGACTTAGAATATTTTTTTTTTTTTGAGACAGGGTTTCTCTGTAGCTTTGGAGCCTGCCCTGGAGCTAGCTCTTGTAGACCAGGCTGGTTTCAAACTCATAGAGATCCACCTGCCTCTGCCTCCCGAATGCTGGGATTAAAGGCATGCACCACCACCGCCCAGCAAGACTTAGAATTTAACTTCTCCCTTTAGTCAATGTAGAAATTAACATTATAAATACACACTGGTCTCTTTCTACCTAGGTAGAATGGTAGTACCCAGAAAAATCAATCTGTTTTTTATGCTTTCGTTTATATATACTAGGCTATATTATAAAATATTATTATCATTTTATCGTACTATATTCTGCCCTACAGAAAGAAAGACAAACATGGTATGTACTGATTCAGAAGTAGATACTAGATTTAAAGCAAAGGATAACCAGTCCACAATCAACAGCTCTAAAGAAGCTAGGTAACAAGGAGGATCCTAAGAGGGACATTTGGATTGCCTTGGGAAGAGGAAATATAAAATATCTCTTGGGTAAATTGGGGGTAGGGTAGTAAATGGGGGGGATAGAGGTTGAGAACATGAGGGAATGGGATGGTAAAGTTAGGGAAGGGAGGTGGTGGGATTCATTATAAATTTAGGGAGAAACTTGATGCTAGGGAAATTCCCAGGAATCCACAAGGATGACCCTAGCTAAGACCCCTAGCAATAATGGAGTCTGCCTAAACTGGCCTTCCTCTGTAATCAGATTGGTGAATACCCAACCTGTCATCATAGAATCTTCATCCAGTAAGTGATGGAAGCACTGGATCAAGCTCCTGGAATCCCGTTGAAAAGAGGGAGAAGGGATTATATGAGCAAGTGGTGTCAAGATCATGACAGGAAAACCCACAGAGAGTTGACCCAAACTTGCAGGAGCTCGCAGACTCTAGACCAACAGATGGGGATCCAGCATGGGACCGAACAAGGCCCCTTCATGTGGGCAACAGTGAAAGTTTTATAGCCTGGTCTGTTTGTGGGACCCCTGGCAGTGGGGTCAGGATCTATCCCTAGTGCATGAGCCGGCTTTTTCAAGCCCATTCCCTATTATGGGATGCCTTCTTCAGCCTTAATGTAGGGGGAGGCGCTTGGCCCTGCCTCAACTGAATGTGTCAGGCTTTGTTGACTCCACATGGGAGGCCTTACACTTTCTGAGGAGTGAATGGGAGTGGATTGGAGGAAGGGGAGGGGAGGGGGAAGGAGAGGGAATTGTGATTGGCATATAAAATGAATAAGAAATAAAATATTAAAAAAGAAAGAAATAGAAATACATTTATGTATTTTATAAAAATATTGTGGTGATTTGAATGTAATTGGCCTCAATAATTTCATAGGGAGTAGCACTATTAGAAGGCATGGACTTGTTGGAATGAGTGAGGTCTTGGAGGAAGTGTGTCACTGTGGAGGAGATCTCATACATGCTCAAGATACCACACAGTGTTACAGACTACTTCCTATTGCCTGCAAGATGTAGAACTCACAGGTACTTCTCCAGCAACATGTCTGCCTGCATGTCATCATGCTTCCCATCATGCTGATAATCAACTCAATCTCTAAACAGAAAGTCACCCCAATTAAATGTTTTCCTTTATAAGAGTTGCTATAGCTGTGGTGTCTATTCATAAAAATAGAAATCTTAACTAAGACAAATATCTTAATTGAATTGATAATTATATTTTACCTGTAAATCAACCATAGAAAAGTCTGATTAATAAAATACATGAGAACTGATTATCTCACAATGGTCTTGAGACCAAGGGTTGTTTCGTTGATCAAGTACCGTAATAAAAGTCTCAATATAAAAGGAGTAAATTTCTCTGGTCTTGGATAATACCTGTTTTAGCTATTTTTGTGCAGGTCAGAGCTAGTCAACAACTAAACTAATAGCTAATATAGCATTTTGGAAAGGTAGAAATTAGAGATGTAAGTGGGGTCATGGAATACAGGAGGTAAAAAAAGGAAGGTAAAACTATACAAACCTCTAGGATACATAACTTGCATCTGAGAATGTACTAAAAATTTTAACATAAAAGATTTTAGTATGTCAAAAATTAACATAGCCATCAACTGAACTCATATAGTACCCTAACTCTAAACACAGTTATAATTAAATCAGTTTTAAAAGTTTGTAAAAATATTATAGGAATTGGTTCAACCTACTTACATTACATTTCCTCACAAACACATTAAAGGTAAATAAATATTTAGAATGACTGATGTATTTGCCAAGTTTTCAATGAAATTATCACTCATATTCAATTTTTAAAATTAATTTTAAATTGGCATTTATAGCTGCTGGGAGAGACAGAGTCAACTTTCTTGAGAGGCCTGAGCCTTGGGAAGTCAACAATACTTCCAGGACTGGCCCCTCTCCCAAGAGTAGTTGTGCAATATAGAATGGACTTGACCAGAAAAAAAAAGAAACTACAAGTTAGATGTGTAAGAAGGCAACAATGTAGGGTGTAGACATGGCAGAAGTGGAAAGTGGTAAATATGATCAAAATACATTGTCTGACATTCTAAAAGAACTAATAAAAATATACAAAATATTTTAAACAATAACTGGTGCACCAAGATTTCCTATAAACAGTAAATAAGAGATTTCATGAGCTTCAATGGAGCTGTCTTAACATTTAAGACACAACATACACATAAACTGTCAGAACTAGAGGGGATCTAAGGATCTCCAACTTTCTGTTTATTGAGGCTTTGGGTGACATATTAAAAGAACTTAGAGCTACGTAAAAGAGACTTCCTAAAACCTATGAAGGTGATCCTGGTGAGAACTACTAGTAATAGAGGATATGGAGCCTGAACCAGCCATCTTCTGTAACCAGGTTAGGCTCCCAGTGGTGGGACTGAAACACCAACCCAGTTACAAAAACTATGACCTCCAACCTGTATTACCTGCAAGATGCACTGAGGCAATGGTGTCTCAGAGTTTGTGTGAATGGCCAACCACTCATTGTTCTAACTTGAGGTCCAAGCCATGAGAGGGAGCCCAGGTCCAATACTACCTGGATGGTCAGGATCCATAAGCTGGATGGCT
Organism: Ondatra zibethicus; assembly: GCA_004026605.1. NCBI lineage: Eukaryota > Metazoa > Chordata > Mammalia > Rodentia > Cricetidae > Ondatra > Ondatra zibethicus. The sequence goes on from PVIU01017616.1 coordinate 37,797, forward strand.
CAGAGACCTAAGTTCAACAAAATGATTCCTAACGATATGCTGCTATACTCATAGATCGATGCCTAGTCAAATTGTCATCAGAGAGGCTTCACCCTGCAACTCTTGGAAACAGACACCAGTTACAGAGACCCACAGCCAAACATCCGGCAAAGCTCAGGTAACCCAACAGGAGAGGGGGAGGAAGGATTGTAGGAGCCAAAGGGGTTAAGGGCATCAGAACACAGCCCATAGAATTAACTAAGCGGGGCTCATAGGGGCTCACAGAGACTGAACCACAGAGTCTGCATATGTTTTCTGGACTTCCAACAAAAGTAATTGAGGTATCTCTGACTCTTTTGCCTGTTCTTTGGACACCTTTACTTCTACCGGGTTGCATCATCCAGTCTTGTTATACCTTGATCAGTTGATATCCCTGGGAGGCCTTCTCTTTTGTGAAGGGAAACAGAGAAGCAATTGATCTAGGGTAGGGAGGAGGTGGGGGGAGCAGGAGGGGGGAACAGAGGGGAGAATGCCATTGGATGTATCATATAAGAGAATAAAGAAAGAAAAAAGGGAGAAGGCTCTTAATAGAGACAAAAGAGGATCTTGACTCAGCTGCACCACATCCTATCTATGTAAGTAGACTATTGGGTTAAATACTTGACTTCATTATGTTTTTGTACAATTCTGAAAAGTAGGGACAATAATGTAAACCTATCATCACTGCTAATATTTTTAAATTATTTAAAAGGAAGGTACTGGAGAGATGTCTCAAAGGTTAAAAGTAGTTGTGGCTCTTCCAGAGAACTGAGATTCTGTTCCCAGCACTCATATTGTAGTTCAGATGATGCCTGGCCTTTGTGGACATCTGCACACAAAAGGTACACATACATACACACTCTATCTCTCACACACAAATACACATAAAATAAAATAAATGAATCATGTTATGTAGCAAAATAAAAAAATGGAACAGTAAAGAAGTGCCAAGAAAATAATAAAGCATTATTAAATAGAGTAGCCATGCTGTAAGTCAGTTATTCAAAGTTATATTATCAGAACAAATTTGTACACTTTGACTAACTTCTACATTTCCCCCCACCTTTAGTTCCTACCAACCAAAGCTCTACTCTCCACTTCTAAGTTTCAAATTTCATATTCCACATATATGAGACAATGTTCTATTTGTATTTCTGTATTGCCTTATTTTATTTACCATAATATCCTCCAGATTCATCCTTGTTCTTGAAAGTAGAGTGACTTCCTTCTTTGATGGTTGACTAATTCTACATTGTATGTGAGATTGTGTTTTTCATATTTCCTTTCTCCATCCATTTATTAATGGGCATTTAAAATGCTTTTTTATTACTCCACTGCATCTTCTCCCCCTCTAACACATACACTGGTGTTGCACATGTATCAAGAAACCAGCTGTGCACAGGTATTACCAAAAGCTGGAGATAAGTGAGCACTATAGATATAGTAGCTGTGACCTTCAAGGAACCCTCAAGAGTTCTGTCACTGACTTGGTGAACAAGAACAACTTACACAAAAATTTTACTCCAAACATATTAATGAACTCAACATAAAGCCTGATACTCTCAAACAGCTAGAAGGAAATGCGGACAATACTCTACATAATAACAGGTGTAGGAAAGGACTTTCTGAATAGAGGTCCATTTGCTCAGGAATTGAAGCCAAAAATCGACAACTTGGTCTTCATATTATTAAAAAGCTTCTTATACCGATAACAAAACAATCAGGTGAAGGGGTAACTCACAGAATGGGAGAGAACTTTTGCCAGTTATACATCTGACAGAGGATTACTACTCAGAATATATAAAGAACTCAAACCGGACTCTCTAAATGTGGCTGCCAATGGGGATGGACTGAGAAGCCATCGATAATGGCACGGGGACCTCTCTCTTCTGCATGTAATGGCTTTTTGGGACCCTAGTTTACTTGGACACACACCTTCCTAGGCTGGGATGGAGGGGGGAGGGTCTTGGACTTCCCACAGGGCAGGGTACCCTGCCCTTTCTTAAGGATGGAAGGGGAGGGAGGAGGGTTAGTGGGGGAGTGGAAGAGGAATGGAAGAAGGGGAGGAAGTGTCAATTTTTGAATGGAAAAAAAAACAAAAAAAATGAACTCAAAACAACAACAAAGTGTCAAAAATACAAAAGACCATTTTAACAAATAGGCTCTGGATATGAACAGATAATTCTGAAGAAAAGGAGGAAGGGGAAGGAAGGGGAGGGAGGGATGGAAAAGAAGTAAAATAGTCATCAGGGGTGCTGGAAAAATGGCTCAGTGGTTAAGTGAACTTGTTCTTGCAGAGGGTCTGGGTACATTTCCTAGGACCAATATGGTAACTTAAAAACATTCATAAATCTAATTCTAGGGTATCCAATGCCCTCTTCTGACAACCTTGGGCACTACACAGCCTAGTGGTGAAGAGATATTCTTGAGAACACAATGCTCATACACATAAAATTTTTAAATACCCAAATAAATAAAATATTCACTGTCATTAGTGATTAGGGTAATGTAAAACTTTCACCTCACCCCATTTAGAATGTCTAAGATCAACAAAACAACTGACTACAAACGCTGGAAAGGATGTGGGGATTCCTCATTCCTTGCTGTTGGGGCTGTAAACTGGTACAGCCACTCTAAAAATCAGTATGAAGAACTCATGGAAAGATAAAAATTAATATATCTTACGACCTTTGCACCTTGGCATGTGCCCAAAGGAATCAACAACCTACTCCACAGATACTTGCTCAGCCATGTACATTGCTATCTGTTCACAACATCTAGGGAATTAAAAAATAACTTAATGTCCTTCACCTGGCAATAGATAATGAAAATGTGTACAGATGCATTATAGAATATTATAAAGATAAGTGAAGTCAAGTAATTTACAGGTAAATGAATATAACTAGAAAATATTATATTAAATGAATCAAAGCAGACCCAGAAAGAAAAATGTCACATGTTCTCTCTTTTATTGTTCCTAGCAGCAAAACTTCAGAAGTGAGTATACAGCCTGGAGTAACCACAGATGTCAGAAAAGTAAAAAGGTACCTTGGTTGGGTGGATCACTAGAGAGGGGAACAAAAAGTTACAAGCAATTTGGAAGTCACAGTGCATAAAATAGAGAAGCACTTTTACTGGAAAAAGGCGAAGTGAATACAGAAGAGGGAAGAAACATGGTGAAATAAAGAGGTCTGAAAAAGTCTGTAAAAATCATATTATTACCTATTTAGCTAAATTATATTTAATAATACATGCAATTCTGGATATATATATATATGTAATCGAAATGAAATTATTAAACTTTGGCTGACAACACGAAGGACCATAGACTAGCTAACAAAACCTCCAATACCATCCATTAGAAATCCCTTTTTAGAGAAATTTCATCCGATGGATGGAGATAGAGACAGAGACCCACATTCACATCAGAGCAATGGATTGAGCCCCCAAGGTGCAGGTGAAGAGCAGAAGGTGGGAGAAGATGAGTTAGGAAGTTAGGACCGTGAGGGGCTGGTCCACCTACTGAGACAGTGTGCCTGAACTAATGGGAGCGCACCAATCCACCTGGACTGG
>PVIU01017617.1:0-41382 GCA_004026605.1 Ondatra zibethicus
TGTAGAGTTTTTGGGGTCACTTATGTATGCTCTCATATCATCTGCAAAGAGTGAGAGTTTGACTTCTTCCTTTCCAATTTGTACTCCCTGATCTCCTTTTGTTGTCTTATTGCTCCAGCCAGAACTACAAGAACTATGTTGAATAGACAGGGAGAGAGTGGATAGCCTTGTCTTGTTCCTGATTTTAGTGGAATCTCTTGTGTTTTCCTCCATTTAATTTGATGGTGGCTGTCAGCTTGCTGTATATTGCTTTGAATACATTTAGATATGTTCCTTGTATCGCTAATCTCTCCATGACTTTTATCATGAAGTTGTGTTGGTTTTCGTTGAATGCTTTTTCAGCATCTAATGAGGTGATCATATTTTCTTCACTTTATTTATATGTTGGATTACATTGATAGATTTTTGTATGGTTCAACATACAAAAATCTCTGGGATGAATGCCGACTTGATCATGGTGGATGATTTTTTTTGACGTGTTCTTGGATTTGTTTTGTCAGTATTTTATTGAGTATTTTTGCAGCAATGTTCATGAGGGAGACTGATCTATTATTCTCTTTCTTGGTTGAGCCTTTCTGTGGTTTTTGTATCAGGGTAACTGTAGCCTCATAAAAAGAATTTGGCAAAATTCCTTCTGTTTGTATTGTGTGGAACACTTTGAGGAGTGTTTAGCTCTTTTTCGAAACTCTGGTAGAATTCTGGCCTGAAACCATCTGGCCCTGGACTTTTTTTGGTTGGGAGGCTTTTGATGACAACTTTTATCTATTTCCTTCTATTTATGTTCAGTTGTTCTTGATTTAATTTTGATATGTGGTACCTATCCAGAAAATTGTCCATTTCTTTTACTTTTTCCAATTTTATGGAGTACATGTTTTCGCAGCATGACCTAATGGTTCTCTGGACTTCCTCAGTGTCTTTGTTATGTCCCCCTTTTCATTTCTGATTCTGTTAATTTGAATGTTCTGTCTGTGCCTTTTGATTAGTTTGAATTAGGGTTTGTCTATCACGTGGATTTTGTCAAAGAACCAGCTCTTTGTTTCATTGATTCTTTGTATTGTTTTGTTTGTTTCTATTTTAATGACTTCAGTCCCCAATTTTATTATTTTCTGTAGCCTCTTCCTCCTGGGTATGTGTCTGCTTTTTTTTTTGTTGTTGTTCTAGAGCTTTCAGGTGAACTCTAAAGTCACTAGTGTGAGCTTTCTCTACTTTCCTTATGTGGGCACTTAGTGCTATGAACTTTCCTCTTAGCACTGCTTTCGTCGTGTCCCATAGGGTTGGTTACATTGTGCCTTCATTTTCCTTGAGCTCTATACAGTCTCTGATTACTTTATTTCTTCCTTGACCCAGGGGTGGTTCAATTGAACACTATTCAATTTCCATGAGTTTGTAGGCTTTCTGCAATTAGTGTTGTTGTTAAATTCTAACTTTAAACCATCGTGATTATATAAGATACAGGGCGTTATTCCAATTTTTTGTATCTCTTGAGGTTTGCTTTGTTACTGTGTATGCAGTCAATTTTCATGAGGTGCTGAGAAGAAGGTATATTCTTTTGTGTTTAGGCATAATGTTTTATAAATCTTTGTTAAGTTCATTTGAGTCATGACATCTGTTAGTTCTTATTTCTCTGTTAAGTTTCTGTCTGCTTGACATGTCCATTGGGGAGAGTGGGGTGTTGAAGTCTCCTACTAATAATGTGTGGGGTTTGACAAGCAGTTTAACTTTTAGGAATGTTTCTTTTACATATGTGGGTGCTCTTGTATTAGGGGCGTAGATGTTCAGGATGGAGACTGCATCCTGATGAATTGTTCCTGTTATGAGTATAAAGTGTCCATCTCCATCTCTTCTGATTGATTTTAATTTGAAGTCTATTTTGTTTGATATTAGTATAGCTACACCTGCTTGTTTCTTAGGTCCATTTGATTGGAAAACCTTGTCCCCACCCTTTACTGTGAGGCAATGTAAGTCTTTGAGGGTGAGGTATGTTTCTTATATAAAGAAGAAGGATGGTTCCTGCTTTCATATCCATTCTCTTAGCCTGTGTCTTTTTATTGGTGAATTGAGTCCATTGATATTAAGAGATATTAATGACCAGTGATTGTTAATTTCTGTTACTTTTGGTGGTAGTATTTATTCTTTGAGGTTTGCTGGTTTGGGGTTATGTGTTGCCTGTATTTTTGTGGGTGCAGTTAGCTTCCTCAAGTTGGGGTTTTTCTTCTAGTACTTTCTGTCTGTGGACACATATTGTTTAAAACTGGTTGTTTTCTCCATCAATGATGATTGAAAGTTTTTCTAGGTAGAGTAGTCTGGGATTGCATCTGTGGTCTCTTAGTGTCTGCAGCACAGCTGTTTAGGACCTTATGGCTTTCATAGTTTCCATTGAGAAATCGGTGTAATTCTGAGAAGCCTGCCATTATTCGTTACTTGTCCCTTTTTCTTTGCAGCTCTTAATATTTTTTCTCCTTTATGTTTTGTGTTTAGATTATTATATGGTGAAGGACCTTTATTTTTTCTTTTTCTTTTTGGTCCAGTCTATTTGGTGTTCTCTAAGCCTCTCGTACCTTCATAGGGATATACTTCTTTAGATTGGGAAAGTTTTTTTCAAAGATTTTGTTGAATGTATTTTCTGTGCCTTTGAGCTGGAGTTCTCTTTCCTCTTTCTTTATTATTCTTAGGTTTGGTCTTTTCATGGTGTCCCAGATATTCTGAACTTTTTTTTTGTTAAGAATTTGTTAATTTTTTTTTGTTCTTAAGTTTTCAAATGTTCTGTTAATTCACTAGTGTGGGATTTTTCCAGCTTTTTTATGTAGGCATTTAGTGCTATGAACTTGCCTCTTAACACTGTTTTCATTGTATCTCATAAATTTGGGTATGTTGTGTGGTCATTTTCATTGAATTTTAGGAAGTCTTTAATTTTCCCCTTTATTTCTTCCTTGACCCTTTTATGATTCAGGTGAGCATTGTTTAATTTCCATGTGTTTGTGGGATTTCTGGAATCGGTATTGCTGTTGACATCTAGTTTTAAACCATGGTGATCTGATAAGGTAGAGTGGGTTATTCCAATTTTTTTGAATTTGTTGAGGTTTGTTTTGTTACTGAGTACATTATCAATTTTTGAGAAGGTTCCATGAGGTTCTGAGAAGAAGATATATTCTTTTCTGTTTTGATGGAATATTCTATAGATGTCTGTTAAGTCCATTTGAGTCATAACATCTGTTAGTTCCCTTATTTCTCTCTTCATTTTTTGTCTGATTGACCAGTCCAGTGGTGAGAATGGAGTGTTGAAGTCTCCCACTATCCGTGTGTGGGGTTTAATATATGATTTAAGCTTTAGAAGTGTTTCTTTGACATATGTGGGTGCCCTTGTATTTATGGCATAGATGTTCAGTATTGAAGTTTCCTCTTGATGGATTTTCCCTGTGACTAATATGAAATGTCCTTCTTTGTCTCTTTTGACTGATTTTAGCTTGAAGTCTATTTTGTAGATATTAGGATAGCTACACCTGCTTGTTTCTTAGGTCCATTTGATTGGTATATTTTTTTCCCAACCTTTTACTCTGAGATGATATCTGTCTTTGAGGTTGAGATGCGTTTCTTGTATGCAGAAGAGGGATGGATTCTGCTTTCGTATCCAATCAGTTAGCCTGTGCCTCAGAGTTCCTCTGAAGTCTCAGAGTGATAGCAGTGTTGGGGGCAGAGTGGGACTTGTAGCTTACAGGGTCTGACTGATGGAGTGGGGTGTTGGAGCAGCCACCTGCAGGGAGCTTGCCTGCTGGCTGGCTAGAGAAGCAGTGGCACATTGGAGAGGCACCTGGGGTTTTGCTCTAGTATGGAGGTTCTAGAGAGTAAGGTGCCCTGCTGGGTGGGTGACCACTCACCTCTTGGTCCACTCTGAATAGTCGCAGCCTGTGCTTCAGAGTTCTTGTAAAGTTGCAGGATACAGGGGATTTTAGGGGCAGAGTAGAACTTGTAGCTCACAGGGTCTGATGAATGGGGTGGGAGTATTGGAGCAACCTACTTGCAGGAGGCTTACCTGCTGACTTGCTCAAAACAATCCCTTTCTAATATCTGCTTATTCCATTAAAAGGGTTTTTCTTAGAGTACTCTAAATAATACAGTGCACAGTGGAAAAGTACAGGCTCCTGTGGAAGAAGATAATCACAGGAATTAAGAATCCTGCTGGGGCTGAATGCACTCAGAAAGCTATGATGATGTGTCACTAGAATTAGGACCATTTAAGTTCCCTCAGGCAGTTCATTGGTTCAGTCATTATTTACTGACTCTCTACTAGTTAGTTAAATATTATTCTAGGTTCAGAGGTGAATCAACAAACACTAAACAGATTTGATCCTTTACAATGTTGGAATTCTAGCAAGGGAAAGCTACTAATCACGTGATTGTTGGCAAAGGCCACTTGTTGGTTCCCTGCTGCCTGGCTAGTTTAGACCCTAAATAATCACACAGAAACTGTATTAATTAAATCACTCCTTGGCTCATTAGTTCTAGGTTCTTATTGGCTAACTCTTATATTATTTTAACCCATTTCTATTAATCTGTATATCACCATGTGGCTGTGGCTTACCAGGTAAAGATCCCAGCTTCGGTCGTGGGCGGATCCTTGGCCTCTCTCTGACTCTGCCCCCTCTCTCCCATCATACCCTTGCCATAGGCTCAAAGCAGTTCTTTATTCATTAACCAATAAAAGCAACACATAGACAGAAGGACCTCCCATACCACATGATCATAAAAATGACCACATAAATGTGACTGTGAAGTTGGCCAATACAGAAGATAGACAGCTATTACTCTGTTGAAGTTGGGGAAAGCTTTCAAGAGATCCTCACACTGATGTTGAAAATGGAGGAATAGCTAAATGTCGCCAGTACATTTGCTATGACAAAAGAACATTAAACTGGATGATATGCAAAGAAAGAATCAGGGTACCAGCAAGTTCATGCTCTGTGAGAGTGTGCTTTGTGTTTCAAGGTTGCTGCAGTTCCTCTATGTTTTCACATGAAGAAGAGGCCAAGACACTGATAGAAAATTATTTTATAAGGACACCGATCTCATTCCTGAAGGCGAATTCATTATAACTCAATTATTTCCCAAAGACCGTACATTATACTATCACACTGAGTATTAAGTTCCAGCAGATGGGTTTATTGGGGATTACAGCACTCAGCCCACAGAAACAGATATATCTGGGTGAAGAGAAAAGACAAAGAGTGAATGGGTGAGTTGTGATTGAAGACTTGGTTGTTTATAAAACACATCTAGTAAGGGAAGTGAGAGCTAGGCTGTGCATTTATTTGTTGTTCATTGCTTATTTAGCTTTGTGCTAGAAGTATGCTTGAAGAATGTACTTCCACTGAACTACATTCACTAATGTCATCTGTTATCTATCCATTAATTATTTATTACCTAATGAAAATATACACCATGCAATGGTAGTGCATACCTTTAATTCCATAACTCGGGAGGCATAGGCAGGCGAATCTGTGAGTTCAAGTCCATCCTGGTCTACAGAGCAGGTTCTAGGCCAGCCAAGGCTACACAGAAAAACCCTGTCTTAAAACCCATAGATAAGCAAATAAATATAAGTAAAACAAATATATTTTAAATTATAGCACTTCCTCTCCCTTTACCCTCTAACCCCTTGTTGTGCTCCGCCACTCCCTTTCCTTCCTCTCTTTTTATCTATGACATAAACATGTGAACACATAAATATATAGAAGGAAAGTTAAGGTAACCAAGGTCTTTGCCAGGCAGATGAGCTGGAAACTTTATCAAGAGGCAGATTTCAATGATGTGTTAGAAGTATTTGAAAAGGGAGCAAGAAGGAGGAGCACCCAAACTCAGAGAAGTAGAGATTACTGAAAACTACTAGAAGGAAGGCTTCTGACAGTGAGCTTTAACGGTAAGGAGGAGGGGAAATGTAAAGACTGGTGGAGATGAATCACAACTGGTTCATGCTTTATTTTATTATTATTTATAATAATGAAATGTTGTTATTTTAAATATGGTTAGTCTTGGAAGAGTTTAGCCTGCACAATTGGTAACAGCAATATTCATCAGCATAGCATACTATGAGGTCTTATATACAGGCCTAAAACTGTTGAACTGTAATGTTCCCTCACATGAAAACCTCACAATGTAAGTTCACTTGTTTCCAGGAGGTAAAATGCCAGTGGTTGATCTCTTGGATCTTCATGTTCGTGATAGTCATGAACATTAGGAAATAGAAAGTCTGAGATATGACAACAGAATATAAACCCCTGAGTTTTGAGCAAACACCAGAATTGCTAGGATGACTTTTCAAAAGACTATTCCAGAAGTCTACTTTCTGAAAGGATGTGTGGGCACATGCACTGTGAAGATCTTGCATGGGAGATGTCTCTGCACAGCATAAACAGGATTTACTGGGAAAAGAATATGACAAGAGCCAGAGTGGCAACAACATCAGAAACAGTAAATCTAACAAAACATTAAATCTAACAAAAGCTTAACCCAAAATATCCAGGAAATATGGGACACCATGAAAAGGCCAAATCTAAGAATAACAGATATAGACGAAGGAGAAGAAGTTCAACTCAAAAGTACAAAAAATATATTTAACAAAATCATAGAAGAAAACTTTCCCAACCTAAAGAAAGATATGTTTTCAGAACATCAAATAGACTGGATCCAAATAAAAAGTCTTCTCACCACATAACAATCAAAACACTAAACATACAGAGTAAAGAAAGAATATTAAGAAGCTGCAAAGGAAAAAGGCCAAGTAACATATAAAGGTTACTATCAGAATTACACCTGACATATCATTGGAGACAATGAAAGCCAGACGGTCATGGTCAAGCATTATGCAGACATTAAGAGACCACGTATGCCAGTCCAGACTACTATATCCAGCAAAACTGTTAATCATCATAGAAGGATAAAACAAGATATTCCATGACAAATTTAGACTTCACCAATACCTAGCTACAAACCCAGCCCTACACAAAATACTAGAAGGAAAACTCCAACCCAAGGAAGTTGGCTACACCAACAAAAGCACAGATGGTTTCATAGCAGCAAATCACAAAGAAGGGAAAAATGCACAAATTAACATCACCAACAATGAAAGCTATATTAACAGGAGATAGCAATCACTGGTCAGTAATATCCCTTAATGTAAATGGCCTTAATTCTCCTATAAAAAGGCGCAGGCTAACAGATTGGATATGCAAACAGAATCCATCCTTCTGCATACAAGAAACACATCTCAACTTAAAAGAGACATAGTCTCAGAGTAAAGGGTTGGGGAAAAATATACCAATCAAATGGACCTAAGAAACAAGCTGGTGTAGCTATCCTAATATCTAACAAAATAAACTTCAAACTAAAATCAGTCAAAAGAGGCAAAGAGGGTCATTTCACATTAGTCACAGGAAAAATCCATCAAGAGGAAATTTCAATACTGAACATCTATGCCCCAAATACAAGGGCACCCTCATATGTAAAAGAAACACTTCTAAAGCTTAAATCATACATTAAACCCCACACACTAATAGTGGGAGGATTCAAACACTCCCCTCTCAACACTGGACAGGTCAATCAGACAAAAAATGAACAGAGAAATAAGAGAACTAACAGATGTTATGACACAAATGGACTTAACAGACATCTATAGAATATTCCATCAAAACAGAAAAGAATATACCTTCTTCTCAGAACCTCATGGAACCTTCTCAAAAGTTGACAACATACTTGGTAACAAAACAAACCTCAACAAATTCAAAAAAATTTGGAATAACCCCATGTATCTTATCAGATCAACATGGTTTAAAACTAGAAGTCAACAGCAATACCGATTCCAGAAAACCCACAAACACATGGAAATTAAACAATGCTCCATCTGAATCATCAATGGGTCAAGGAAGAAATAAAGGGGGAAATTAAAAACTTCCTAAAATTCAATGAAAATGACCACACAACATACCCAAATTTATGGGACACAATGAAAGCGTGTTAAGAGGCAAGTTCATAGCACTAAATGCCTACATAAAGAAGCTGAAAAAAATCCCACACTAGTGAATTAACAGAACATTTGAAACCTTTAGAACAAAAGAAGCAAACTCACCTAAGAGAACTATACAGCAGGAAATAATCAAATTGAGAGCTGAAATCAACAAAATAGAAACAAAGAAAACAATACAAAGAATCAATGAGACAAAGAGTTGGCTCTTTGAGAAAAATCAACAAAATAGACAAACCTTTATCCAAACTAACCAAAAGGCAGAGAGAGAATATCCAAATTAACAAAATCAGAAATGAAAAGGGGGACATAACAACAGACAGGGAGGAAATACAGAGAATCATCAGGTCATATTTTGAAAACCTGTACTCCACAAAATTGGAAAACTTAAAGGAAATGGACAACTTTCTGGATAAATATCACTCACCAAAATTAAATCAAGACCAGATAAGCAAATTAAACAGACCTATAACTTCTGAAGAAATAGAAACAGTCATCAAAAGTCTCACAACCAAAAAGCCCAGGGCTAGATGGTTTCAGCTCTGAATTCTACAAGTCTTTCAAAGAAGAACTAATACCAATATTCCTCAAATTATTCCACACAATAGAAACAGATGGAACATTGCCAAGCTATTTTTATGAGGCTACAATTACCCTGATACCCAAACCACAGAAAGACATTACTAAGAAAGAGAATTACAGACCAATCTCACTCATGAACATTGATGCAAAAATACTAAATAAAATACTGGCAAATCAAATCCAAGAACACATTAGAACCATTATTCACCATGATCAAGTTGGCTTCATCCCAATGATGCAGGGATGGTTCAACATATGAAAATCTGTCAACGTAATCCACCATATAAACAAGCTGAAAAATAAAAACCACATGATCATCTAATTAAATGCCGAAAAAGCTTTTGACAAAATAAAACATCCCTTCATGATAAAGGTCTTGGAGAGAAGGGATACAAGGAATATACCTAAACATAATAAGGGCAATATACAGCAAGCCAGTAGCCAACATCAAACTAAATGGAGAGAAACTCCCAGCGATTCCACTGAAATCAGGAACAAGACAAGGTTGTCCACTCTCTCCATATCTATTCAATATAGTTCTCGAGGTCCTAGCTAGAGCAATAAGACACCAAACGAAGATCAAGGGAATACAAATTGGAAAAGAAGAAGTCAAACTCTCATTGTTTGCTGATGATATGATAGCTTACATAAGCAATTCTAAAAATTCTACCAAGGAACTTCTACAACTCATAAACACTTTCAGTAATGTAGCAGGATACAAGATTAACTTTAGAAAAAATCAGTAGCCCTCCTGTACACAGATAACAAAAGGACTGTGGAAGAAATCAGAGAAACAGCACCCTTCACAATAGCCACAAATAGCATAAAATATCTTGGAGTAACTCTAACCAAACAAGTGGAAGACTTGTATGACAGGAACTTTAAATCTTTAAAGAAGGAAATTGAAGAAGACACCAGAAAGTGGAAAGATCTCCCATGCTCTTGAGTAGGCAGAATTAACATAGTAAGAATGGCAATCTTACCAAAAGCAATCTACAGATTCAACGCAATGCCCATCAAAATCCCAGCAAAATTCTTCAAAGACCTCGAGAGAATGGTACTCAACTTCATATGGAAAAACAAAACACCCAGGATAGCAAAAACAATCCTGTACAATAAAAGAACTTCTGGGGGGATCACAATCCCTGACTTCAAACTCTACTGCAGAGCTACAGTACTGAAAACAGCCTGGTATTGGCATAAGGACAGACAGGAGGACCAATGGAACCGAAGAGAAGACCCGGATATCAATCCACACATCTTTGAACACCTGATTTTTGACAAAGAAACAAAAAATATCAAATGGAAAAAAGAAAGCATTAATAAGTGGTGCTGGCATAATTGGACATCAATATGTAGAAGAATGAAAATAGACCCATATCTATCACCATGCACAAAACTCAAGTCCAAATGGATCAAAGATCTCAACATAAAGCCAGTCACACTGAACCTTATTGAAGAGAAAGTGAGAAGTACACTTGAAAAAATTGGTACAAGGAACCACTTCCTGAACATACCCCAGTAGCACCAACACTGAGAGAAACAACTAATAAATGGGACCTCCTGAAACTGAAAAGCTTCTGTAAAGCAAAGGACACGGTCAACAAGACAAATGACAGCCTGCAGAATAGGAAAAGATCTTCACTAAGCCCACATTAGACAGAGGTTTGAGCTCCAAAATATACAAAGAAACTCCAGAAATTGGTCACCAAAAGAACACATAATCCAATAAAAAAAAATGGAGTACAGACCTAAACAGAGAACACTCAGCGGAGGAATCTAAAATGGCTGAAAGACAAGGAAATGTTCAACATCCTTAGTCATCAGAGAAATGCAAATCAAAATAACTCTGAGATTCCATCTTTCACCTGTAAGAATGGCCAAGATCAAAAACACTGATGACAACTTATGCTGGAGAGGTTGTGGGGTAAAGGGAACACTTTTGCATTGCTGGTGGGAATGCAAGCTGGTACAGTTCCTTTGGATGCCAGTGTGGCAATTTCTCAGAAAACTAGGAAACAATCTTACTCAAGACCCAGTACTACCACTTTTGGGTATATATTCAAAGGATGCTCAATTGTGCCACAAGGACATGTGCTCAACTATGTTCATAGCAGCTTTGTTTGTCATAGCCAGAACCTGGAAACATCCTAAATGCCCCTCAACTGAAGAATGGATAAGGAAAATGTGGTACATTTACACAATGGAGTACTACACAGCAGAAAAAAATAACAACATCTTGAATTTTGCAGGAAAATGAATGGAACTAGAAAATGTTATTTTGAGTGAGGTAACCCAGACCTAGAAAGACAATTATCACGTGTACTCACTCATAAGTGGTTTTTAAACATAAAGCAAAGAAAACCAGCCCACAAATCACAATCACAGTGAACTTAGACAATAATGCAGACACTAAGAGAGACATGCATAGATCTAATCTACATGGGAAGTAGAAAAAGACAAGATTTCCTGAGTAAATTGGGAACATGGGGACCTTGGGGGAGGGTTGAAGGGGGAGAGGAGAGGCAGGGAGGGGAGCAAAGAAAAAATGTAGAGCTCAATAAAAGTCAATTTAAAAGAGGAAAAAAATATATCTTTTAACTAAATGCTCGAGTGTGAGTCAAGGGTGTGCTTCCGTTCATGCTGTAAGGCAGCTACAGTCACCGTCCACTAGAGGAGCTGCACTCACGCTGTAAGGCAGCTACAGTCGCTGTCCACTAGAGGAGCTGCACTCATCTTTTGTTTTCTGTTTCCTCCCGAATGCAAGCTTTTATTTCTGAGATCCTCAATCTAATGATTAGGTGACTCATGTGAAACCAGAGAGGTCCAGTAGTTTCCTTAATGTTCATGGTGCAAGAGGAACAGAGTTAGCCCCAGCACTATGACTTCTGACAGCCTTGGTGTTAATGCCCGGCTTGACAAGCCCTTCTTTGTGCCACAAAAGGTTTACACAGTCCTTCTTCCCACGCAGGATATAAAATGCCTTCTTTATCATGCCCCACTAGTGGAATTTCCTGCTTAAAGCCTGATACAAGCATACTGGCAGGATTCTAGAAATTGTTTTTTGGTAACCTTTGTGCACTATTGACAACTGTGTCACTGAACTGACATAAAAACATGATTTCCCCCATGTTGAATATTCTTCATTGTCAAAAGTACATGGGGATTTCCAATGATTATTTTAAGGAAATTTCAGACTCCAGACTAATATTGTAACTAATGTTCAGGGGAAGTTATTGGTATTAATGTCTTAATTCTTTCCTTGCCTCCCAGATGCATAATATATTGATTAGATGCTAACTTCTGGCTCAACCTACGGATAAACTTATTGAGAAATTTCAAGTGGGAGAAATTTCTCAGACAATTTTGTATTATTGAATTAAGGACTGTAAAATATGAGTCAAGAATGTATTTCTGTTATTATTGTGAAGATATTTATAGTAATTTCTTATTTGAGAAATATTAATTTGAATATTTCCTTTAATAAAAGGAAAAGTTTTTCTTTTATTCTTCCCTAGAGTGTGTTTTTTTTATAAAAAGGATCTCTATTCCAAAATTAAAATAATTTTAACATTTCTTTTTTATAATCTTGATTTATCTTTGTAACTCATTACCTTGTTCTCCTATTTATGAGATTTACTTATCTACATAGAATTATCTTTTCATGTTAACCAGTATATGATCTTTTAAAAGTCTTTCAGACAATCCTCAAAAATTTCTAAAACTCAAATTCAACATACAACCCTGGTCTGTTAAAAAAAAAAAAAAAAACAACTCATGGAGGCAGTCCCTGCAATGAAATAAACCCTGAAAGACTGCTTGTAAAACTTACTGTAATCAGGACATTCTTCAGCAAAAGCTTTAATAGGGAACTAGCAGAGTCCCCAAGTGACGTTCCAGATTAGCCAGATTTGCTTCCAAATTAGGAGTAGAAGGATTGAATCTATTTGTTATTTTTCAACATCCTTTATATATTTGTTCCACCTGTCACTCATGGTGCCTAAACTCAGGTCTGTCACCACTTCTGAGGAGTGGATTGCAGACTGATGCCATTTAGTTCATACTGTGGATAGATATGGCTGGAGGAAGGAATAAATGCTTCGGGAAGCAAAAAGAGAGGTCAGCTCTTATATTTCATTTGTCTCAGCACCCTTTCTAATGTTTGTTTGTCTGGCTGCACAGTCTAAGGGATTATTTGTTCTAGAAATGTGTTTTCTAAATCATGATATAAGTGTGAGAGAAGATGAACTTTTTCCACTTTCTCAAGTGGAGATTTTCTTGAAGACATCTCTGTCTAGCTATTTAACTTATTTATGGCTGAAAAAGCGACCTTTAATTCTTGAATTCTGCTGTAGCCATGCTCCAGCCTAGAAGGCTTTGAGAACAATTACCTAAAGGAATTAGAGCCCTGCTGATGAGCCACATTTGCTTTGAAAGTTGGACTGTGATTGAGAGTTGAGCCAAGAAATTAGTAATCTTCTTAAAAAACAGGCGTTTGCCAAGAAACCAAAATCTTAGCGGGTATCCAGCCTGAGCCAAGTCTCTCCACCAGGAAATCATAACTTCATCTGTTACAACAATGTTCTGAAGATAAGTAATATACTGAAGAGCAATATTCATCACACAGTGCAAACTCTAAATAATAATAATAAAAAAACTTGTTTCTTTCCACTATGACCCTTTTATCTAGATAGGAGGGACCTTGGTAGATATTATTATATTATTCATTTCACAAAATAATGAGATCCTTAAAACTCTTTTGTAAGGTACAAAGCCTATACAAGAGATAAAGTAAAATAAAGTTCAAAATATCCAAATGCTCTTGAATGGTACTTTGCTGTTGTACTTAATATCATAGGAAAATTTGAACTCATAGTCTCCAAAGCTATATTAACAGTAAAATAAGCATATTACCAGTGGTCTTTATTATGATATAAGAAGAAAACAGGGCTGTCTAAACGCCACCTAAACTTTCACTGTGAAAATTTAAGTCTATAGGGCTAGAGAGGTGGCTCAGTGGTTAAGACAATAGTCTGCTCTACCCGAGGACTCAGGATTGCTCTCCAGCACCCAGATGGTGCCTCACATACTGGTAAGACCAGTACCAGGGAACTCTGCCCTCTTCTAGACTCTGGAGGACCTGCACACACAGACACAAAAACACAAGTGAATCACCCATATATGTAAAGTAACTAAGCATTTAAAATTTATGGCTGCAGTATTTGCACTGTAGTTTAGAGATTGGTTAGCCCAACAAAAAATAACTACAAATAAAGACAAAAACAATTACTTGAATCATTCTCTCTCCCAGATAGGTCTAAAAAATAACAATGACAGCAACAGGCAAACTATGCAAGAATAGATAAACATATAAACAAATAAATAAAACTCACCTTGTGACATGGACATCATATTTATGAACGTACTTCAGCTGTGGTTACCTGTGCAAAACCTGCATGAGATTGGGCTGCTATCATTTCATCCCGCAAGGGGGCAAGGGCTCATTAGGTCTCAATCGCCCTGAGAAAGAATGGGGAGTTAATAGTTGCTTGGGGAGGAAGCGTTATCTTCTTCAAGGGAGCATGGATAAGTTATCCATGCTCCAGCGAGTGATTCCCCACCCAGGCTCATGCAAGCATTAAATAATTAAAACTAATTTTAAATGAAAGCTACTGAAACTCAGTGGGTAAGGACAAAAAAAAGGAAAACTTTGAAGTAGCAAGGAAAGAAGTGTATATATATTTATACACACATATAGTATATGTATACATATACATATATATTATGCACATACACTTTGTAAAAACATCTGTTTCACATAAAAACAAGTTTGAAGTTTAATGAATATTAAATGTTTTCAGGAGAATTGCTTTACTATAATAAGATACATAGGCACATGAAAGGGAGACGGAAAACAGGACTCTCAAACTACAACACTAAAAACAAAACATCAAATTCAAACAGAAAACAACCCAAAATTATTAATTATGGAAAAATTGCAAGACTTAGAACCTCAAAAATACAATTGTATTCAATAGTATCTATAGGGCAAAGTATTCAAAACAAAAGACAGCACAATTATAACCAGTAGCTTGTGCATGGTGTGGCGCACGTCTTTAATCCCAGCACTTGGGAGGCAGAGGCAAGCGGATCTCTGTGAGTCCGAGGTCAGCCTGGTCTACAGAGTGAGTTTCAGGACAGACAACCATAGCTACGCAGGGAAAACCTGTCTTGAAAAACCAAATAATAAAAATAATGATGACGATAATGATGATGATAATAATAATAGTAATCAGTAGCTTGTAAGATAAGGGTTGAAAATTGTGTTGTGTTTCCTCATGGTAGCAACAATAAATCATAAATACAAATTAAATATCCAATGTTTTTTTTTCAGTAGCATCAAAAATATTAAACATGTGGGAGTAAATCTGACAAAAGATTTCAAAACTTGTTCACGGAAATGTTTGAGAAGGTTCTGAGAAGAGAAAAAATGTTAACACAAGACTTGATTCATAAAGTCCCTCTATAAACTGCCCACACATCAACAACAAGACCCATCAAAATCCATGCACACTGCTTTAGAAAAATTTATGACAAATTCTAAAAATATTTATGGAAAGAGAAAGGATCTAACAATATCTTTTAGAAATAGGTCTAAAACCCTGAGGACTTTAAGGCAGGACAGAAGCATGAGAGCAGTGAGATCAAGGAAGGAAACAGAATACAGAAACCTTGTGTATTCATTATATACTGGAGCAACTGATTTTTGACAAAAATGAAAAGCATTTTAGAATAAAAAAAGGGTTTTAAAATTATTGTTCTTTTATTTTCATTCCTGTCGTAGTAGAATTGAATGCCCATTTGAAAAAACAAGCCTCATCTTTAAAGCAGATTTGTCATGCAAATAACACATTCAAAGTTAGCTGGGATGCACTCTATGTCTAAGTGGAAAACATTAAATTGTGTTTTAAGATGTAACATATAAGAAAACACTTCTGAGTTTCAGTTGAGCCCAGGTTTTACCAAAACCAGGAATATTACCTTGTACCAGTTCTAAGAGCTTGTTTTGTGTGTCATGGTGGTGAGTAGCACCCTGAGACACCATACATTAGAAATGGGTACTATTCTTTTTCCTCATTGTGACAACCAACGATGTGTTCAGACCTTGGCACATATCCTCTGTGGAGTAAAAGAGCCTTGGCTGAAAAACCATTGCATTAGGTAAGAAGTTTCTTAAGACAACCTAAAGCATGAACTATAAAATAGTAATTTATTAAATGAGAGTCGAACAAAACCTGGAGATGCTGCTCTTTAGAAAACACTGTCCTGGGAATAGAAAGACAAGTAATAATAACAAGAGATGAAACTCGACAAGAAGAACTGAAAAGGCATGCTTGTATGCAGGACAGATGAATAACTCTAATTACCAGTGAGAACAAAAAGAAGAGGAAAATCAGGCTGGCCCATCCAAGAGGATGTCCAAATGGCAAAAATGTTCATAAAAACGATGAACTGTTCATCAGCAAGGAATGCTATTCAAAATGTGATCTGCCAAGGTTTCTGAGTGAGGTGGCAGAGCAGAAGCTGCCTTCGTGGGCCACAGCAAAGGGGAGCATCAGAATAAGAAAATAATAGGCTCTCTGCCAGAGAGGGAAATAGAGGGGGAGCTTCAGAAATTCAGGGTACAGTGGTGGGAGAGGGGGAGACACAAGCAGCTGCTCGGGAACTGAAGTAACAGTGTCCTTCAAAAGTACATACTTCCGTAGTATTTTATTTTGTTGTATTTAAACACAATTTCATGTTTGTGTCTTGTTTCCCAGAATACATTCATTTGACTTTGCTCATGCAGTTTTATTATTGAGCGATTTGCTTTTCTTTTCCTTTCTGTTTGCCCCCTGTTTATTGTTCTTTCTCTATACTATACTTTCAGCAGTATTTTAACTTAATTGCATTGATACTTTAATGTGTTATTTGTACTCCCTTTCTTCCACTTAATCAGTTTTGCTTTTGAATTTTCTCATTATTAAGACCCTTAAAATTTTCCCTCCACTTGTAATTTCTTCCTCATCTCTGTGCCCTTTCTCTCCTGGTATTCCCCTCTCTCCTTGTCTGCATCCTGGTTTGAACTTGCCCCTCTCTCCTTTACCTGCCTCCCACTTTATATCTTTCACGTACTTTTTACACATTTATTCTTAACTAATTAACTTCATAGTACATTCTAAGCTAATATTTTAATTTTCTCCTGTATAGCAGCCATACATGGGCTTTAATCATTTTAAAGACTGTTTCCATGTCTTGCATGGCTTGTCATTCTTGCTGAGTCAATAGGCTGATGGTTCCCTTCTCTAAGTGGTACTGAGGGTTGAGTCCTCCAGAGCAGGATATTGATGATTCTTTCCACTGAGGCTTTTGGAGGCCCTGCCTGCTAAAGAGCAATTAGCAAATGATGGCTCAGAGAGGTTGAGCTGGTCCTCACAGGAGTGGGTCCTGGCGGGGGCCATGGTTCTGAGAAAGGCCACTCACAGGAGTGGATCCTGGCGGGGGCCATGGTTCTGAGAAAGGCCACTCACAGGAGTGGGTCCTGGTGGGGGCCATGGTTCTGAGAAAGGCCACTCACAGGAGTGGGTCCTGGCGGGGGCCATGGTTCTGAGAAAGGCCACTCACAGGAGTGGGTCCTGGCGGGGGCCATGGTTCTGAGAAAGGCCACTCACAGGAGTGGGTCCTGGCGGGGGCCATGGTTCTGAGAAAGGTCACTCATCGAAAACTGTGTGGGAAGCACCTACTGAACCTGATGGCTTTAATAGAAGAAGAGAACACACAGTTGAGAGGGCATGGAAATATGAATAAAATACACTGTACTAAATTCTCAAACTAATGAAAAATGAGGAAAAAATAGATACGCAGATAAAACTGGAAGAGATACCCAAATCAAAACATACAAAGCCCAACAAAGAAGTACAAGAAATGGCAGAGCAATGTGAAGCAAAAGAATCAATAATGCTCCCCACTGAAGTCAAAGACGTTGAACTAGGGCGAAGATTACAAAAGAGTGCTGGTGGAAATGAGCAATAGCTTGCAAGGGTCACAACAGACAGTTCCAATCCAGGAACTGGAGAGGAAAGTCAGCAAGATAGAGGGGAATAAAACAGCAAAATGGGTGAGAAAATTAGAAATAACGGAGGAAAATCAGCAACATGAAAGATAAAATTAGCAGGGAAATTGAGATGTGAAAAACCAAACAGAAATGCTATTAAAAAATCAATTAGTCAAATATAAAAACCAAATTGAATCATCAGCAAGAGACTTCACTAAGCAGAGAATTAATGTCAGGGTGGAGGAGGCAGATGAAATACTACATTTAAACATCTGAGGAAGGGCAAAAAGAACGTCATCTCCACACCCAAGATTTCGAGACACACTCAAGAGACCAAATGGAAGAACCCTCAGGTCAGCAAAGTAACTGAGACAGAAACCAAAAGAAAAGAGAGTCTGTTCTGCAGAATCACAACAGAAAATTAGCCAGGTGCAGAGAAGCAAATGGTTATCCAAACACAAGAGGCACTTAGAGCTACAGTGGAACATAGGCAACCAAGGACCTTTGCCTGACATATACTTAATATGTCAAAAGTACAAAGCAAAATATAACAACATCAAGAAACTATTAAGTGGGAGTGGAAGCCAGAAGAGATGGCTCAACAGTTAAGAGTGTTTGTTGTTCTTCCAGAGGACTCCAGTTTTCATACCCATATGGTTGGGTTGAAACTGCAACTCCAGAATTCTAATGCTTTTTGTCTGGCCTCTGCAGGTATACCACTGCCAACACATGTACATACATATGAAATAATAAGTCTTTAAAAACGTTAATGAGGAGGGCAGTAAAATGTCTCTGTGACTACAGGTACTTGCTGCCAAACCTGATGTTTTGAGTTTGACCCCCAGAATGTGCACAATGGAAGGAGAAGACTAATTCCTGCAAGCTGTTCTCTGTTTTCTAACCTCCATATGTGCAGCACGGTATAACCTTCCACCATGCACACTCAATATGAAATAATTACTTGCTAAAAAGGCTTTATGGTAGAAATGCTAACTCATTACAAGACAGACCCATCAAAAAACGTCAGCTCTCTCATCTAAAATCAGGAAAGCAAAAAATGTTGTACTCAAAGCCCGGAAAGTAAATAATTGCCAACCAAGATTGCCATATACTAAAAAGCTATAATTGAAATTGGTAGAGAAAAAATGGCATTTAAAAATAAAAACTAGAAGAAATGGGTATATTCTGAGATACATATGACCTACCAAAATTAGATCAAGACAATAAAACCACTTTAACAGATACATGACATTGAAGCAATAAAAGTCTCCCAACAGAGAAAAACCCAGTATCAGACAGATTTACTGCTGAGTTCCACCATACCTTTAAAAAACAGTTACCTCTAAAGCTCCTAATTTCTTCTCGAAAGTAGTAAGGGGAGAGGCATTATGTAGCCCACTCTATAAGCCATCATTGCCCCAGTGCCAGATGGGACACAGTGAGGGAAAACAGCAGACCTATTTCTCTGAACAAGATAAAAAATTCTCAAAAAATCCCTACAGAACAGAAATTGTATGTGACCGAGCTCCATAACCCATGAATATGCATACCCAAGGACCACAGACACACAAGCACATCCAGATCTACCGCTTCACTATGACCAACAGCCAGCTCCGTGGGTAGGGGTGCTTACAGTTTGCCAAGACTGAAGTCTTGAATTTGATCTCATGAACTCACATGGTAGAAGGAAAGAACAGATTTCCACTACTTGTCTATGGACCTCCATATGCCTGCCTATGTCAATGTACAGGTACATATTGCATTTTATTAAATATAAAAATAGTATTATAAGTTTCCAGTTTATTCAAATTAATTTAAGAATCCCAATCTATATTATGGATTTCTAAAAGAACAAAACAGGTAGAATCATATATATGGGGTTTATTTTATTTATGGGATTGTTATATATGTGTATATATGTAGGATTTATTAAAGTGGCTCACAGGCTATGGTCCAACTACTCCAACAATGGCTGTCTCTCAAAGGAAAGGCCAAGAACCCAGTAGTTCAGTCCATGAATCTAGCTGTCTCAGGTCTTCAGTCTACTTGGAGCCTTGAAGAACTAGACTCTGATAACCCAAAGGAATGCCTCAGCAGCAGGATAGATGGCTTGCCAGTGAGAGTGAGGGCAAGCAGGCAGAAAGCAAAAGTGTCCTTCTTCCATGTCCTTGTATGTGGGGTGCCACCAAAAGGTGTGGCCCAGATTTACAGTGCGTCTTCCCACAACAAATGATCCAATTAAGAGAAACTCTGACAATTGTCAGTTATATTAAGTCAAATTGACAACCAAATTAGCCATTGCACATTTTTGAAAATCATCAAAAAATTATTAGAGTGATCATATAGATATGATTTTGAAGAATAATCACCAATAATAGTAAGTCCTGAAAAATAACTTTCTCTGCATATTAAAAATATGTTACAAAGCTATAATAATCAAACCAGCAAAATCACTATGCATAAACAAATAGATAACCAAGAATCCAGAGATAGAACCAGACATACGTAGGAGGTAAGTATATACATAGTAAAGATACAAAGTGTAAAAGTGACTTTAGTATTTGTGAAAGAAAACTTGAATTCTTTAATGAGCCTAATTAGGATAAGTCATTAGGTATTTTAGAAATTATAGGTCATTACTGAAGTCCTTTACAAGTCATTTCTAGACAGAACAAGATGAAATGTCACAATAAAATCTTTGACAATGGAAAATGCAAAGTGATGCTTTCATTATGTTAGGTAGTATAGTAGGTAGTATAAACTTTTCTTATTCTGAAATAACTAAGTATCTCAAATGTTTTATATATCACACACACATGCATACACACACAAATCTGGGAAGTATGAAACTTCAAATAATACCATAAATAAGGCTGGTGAAAAGTGAGTATCTACAGTTAATGTTCCAAAGAGGGAGATTGTATTGGTGATATACAAAGCACTTTGTATTGAAAAGGATATGGATTGCTATTGTAAAGAAATGTAGGCAAAAGATTATAAGTATAGGAAAAACATGATCAACAAATCATAGATATTTTAAGTAAAACTGGCCAGTGAATTACATTCATGATTTGAATGGGTGTACATATGCCTGTGGGTTTACATTTCATCTTCACGAATCTAAGCAACACAAGCAATGACTCAGTGAGCTATTACTGTCTTCTGACTGGCAAATTTAAAAGAACTGTTAAGAAACTTAGATTGGCAAGAGGGTGGAAGTTGGTTTTCTCATGTTGTATTGCAATGAGTATAAACTGACACTCTTCTCTAGAACATAAGCGGAAAACATATGTCCAAGCTTGAAATATGTGACTACAGTCCTAAGTAATTATCCCAAGTGGATAAACATGTAGGAGGATTCATAAGCACTGATGTTCACTGCAATGTATATCTTCTTTTTAAAAACAATCATTTATTTATTGGAAGTACAATATAATTGTATTATCTCCCTTCCTTTTCCCCTGTCCAACTTTTCCCATGTATCCCTTGCTTTTTCTGAAACCCATGGCCTCTATTTTCTTTACGGTGTCACATATATGCATATATATTCCTAAACACACAAATTTGATTGCCACTTTACTAAAGCATACATTCCATACATTCTAAATATTTATCCTTACACCCACAGAAAAGCGTAGTTCTCAACCCCAGTTAAAGCTGCTTACGCTGGCAACAGATGGAGACCTTTACAGACACCACACCTGCCAAAATGCAGCTCGTAAGATCATATGGGGCCCAGTAGCTCTTCTGAAAACAGATACTTTACTTAAACATTCGAGAGTAAAGAAAGAATCATGGGTCGTTGACAGCCTTCACCCACCTTAATAATAACTGATTACAAATTTTGTTTTAACTGTCCCAACAATACTTTGGTTTAGTAAATCTTACACTTTTACTGGGAGTATATAAACATAAACCCTAAACAATATAATGCTTAATCACTTATCCAAATGCTTTGACAAGTATCCTTAGCAAGATGGACTTGATAATAAAACATAACTGGAATAGTCTGTTAAAATTTCATATTTGGCCCATATGAACTCTTGCAAAAATACATTTAGAACTGGCTTGTTTAAATCAAGATCTTAACTTTGTTCTGCACTTTTGGTTCATTATATTGTTCGGTTTCTTTTTTAAAAAATGTTGCCTTTATCTCCTCTTTATTAAAATTGAAGAATGCAGTCACTTGAACAAAGAAATTTCCTCACATTTGACCGCATCTTATTTCTTCCCAATATGCTTTTTAACTTATTATATAGTTCTCTTATATTTACTCTACAATTCTATGTATTTAAAAATTATAATGGGAATATTATGTAAGGGATTTTGCAAGATTGCTGTTTATAATGTATGTATTCTTTGATATCAATAACTAGATGGGCCCAGATGATGCCAGTATAATGCATCCATAAGAAAGTTCTCCAGCTCGTGACTCTGGCAGATGGCCTGCTTTAGCATCTGTTTTTATAGGTCATGGGTCCTCTATGTACTGCCTCCATGCAACTACTGTTTTCTAACTTTGATATCCCATTTTTAGTGATTATCTAGAATTTCTTTAAGGAAGTTTCTTATTAAATCATTACTTACTTTCAAATAGATTTCCCGCCCCCTATTTGGAGAAAGGATCTTGTCATAGATCCTAGATCCTAGTCACTATTCTCCTGCCTCAACCTTTGGTTTTGCACTGGAAGGGCTGGTTTGATTCTTTGCCATCATGTTTTTGGATAATGAATTGGTTTCCAACAAGCCTTTAAGCATGACCAGAGATTGTGAAAGGACCTTAGATCCTTGTGAACTTGTAAGAAAATCTTTTTGCTTTTTGAGATATTACATTTTTATTAATTATTTGATAATTTCTCACAATATATTTTGATCATGTTCACCCTTATTTCTTACCACATGGTGTGGGAGAATTGTCTGTATTCTGTCAATCATATCTTAAATAAACGCTGATTGGTTGGTAGCTAGGCAGAAAGTATAGGCAGGAAAACCAGACAGGAAGTAGAGGTGGGACAATGAGAACAGGAGTATTCTGGGAAGGAGGAAGCTCTTTCCGCAGTCCTGCCCAGACGACTGAAGAAGCAGGATGTGACCTGCCTGCTGAGAAAGGTACTGAGCCATGTGGCTAACATAGATAAGAATAATATAAGCTACAAGAGCTAACAAGAAGCCTGAGCTAATGGGCCAATCAGTTTATAACCTAATGCAGACACTCTGTGTGATTTTCTTTGGGACTTGCCAGCTGTGGGAACTGTGCAGGACAGAAACTCCAACAAGAAGGTTACAACCACACCTCCAAGGTCCACACTCACTGCCCTGTAACCTCCAAACTTTTTTATCCTTTTGTGTCTTTTTTTTTTCTTTTAAATAACTCTCCCACTCATCAAGTCCAGTCTATGCTGTCCGTATTCTCACTAGTATGGTGCTATGCACTGGATCATGGTCTGCCTACCAAGGGTCATATCTTTTAAAAGAACTAACCCAGTCCACCAAATATCAATAACTCCTCCAGAGTGGAGACCTGGGAGTCCCTCCCTTATAGTCTGCAGACTGCAGGTCTTGCACAGGCAAACAGCAAGTGTGATTTCCGGAGTGCTGCAGTCTTGTCCTGTTCAGAAGACAGTGCTTTGCTCCCATTCTCACTGACATCAGCTTTTCCTGTCACTCCTTTCACAGTGGTCCCTGAGCCCTGGCAAGGGTGTGGAATAGATGTCCTATTTGTGACTAATCACTTCACTGACACTTATTTTCTGCATTTTGACCAGTTGCGGATTTTGGTGTTAACCACTATCACCTTCACTAATCTGTGGGTGGAGAGATGGGAATTTAGAGGACAATTGCATACTATGTCTGTTTAGCAAAATAGATTCATCCCTGGAGCCTGTGATTTCCCAAACCATGGGTTCTTAGCCAGATGTATCACATCAAACATAGCTTCCTCCTGTGCAATGAACCTTAAGTCAGTAAAACTAACCAGTAGTTGGTTGACTCTATAACATTTGTACATGACTTTATCCATGGACGTTTCTTGCCACACTGGCTATTACTAGAGGTCAATAGTTCACAGCAGTGTTGGTGATCTTCCTCCTCTCCCAGGAAACCATACAGCACCTGCTGGTACTATACATACTAACCAACAAGTAAGAAGCTTCCTGGTCTGTACCAACTTGTTTCCTCTATGGCCTATGAGCAAAGTGTGTTGTGCCTTCAGCAATGGGGACTGACCATCAAGTTCTTGTGAAAGCCAGGAGCAAGGGCAGAATGTTGTTTTGTTTTGAGCCTCACTCTTGACCAAAGGGAAGTATCTCAAACCAGACACTAGGCTTTTTATTTGGTAACCTATGGGTTTGGGGAGGAGGACTGTCTCCTGTGTAGGGTTACTCTGATTAAACTTTAATTAAAAAAAAACACATGTGAAGCTTAAAAAGTAATAGGTTTTTAAATGACTTTTCCAAACATCCTTAGTGTTAATTACTCTTTCCCCAACCCTTCTTTTACTCTCCCCTCCCATCCTTCTCCCCACCTAAAATTAATTCTCTTTCTCCTCTTCCTCCTCCTCCTTCTCCCTCTTCTCTTTTGCCTTGTTTTTTGAGTCAGGGTTTGTGGCTGCCCAGGAACTCACTATGTAGACCAGGCTGTCCTTGAACTCACAAAGATCCTCCTGGCTCCGATTCCTGATTGCTTGACCCACATAACATTCTTAACATGCTTCAATCTACAACAGCCACTATTATTTTAGGCACCACATTAACTATTCTACACTAGTGAAAGACTCCTCATGCAGACCTGCTGACTTTTCTGACAACCCCAGTTAGTTTCTGAGGAGCTTTCTGCTTTCTGTCACATCTGACGAACTTAGGCATACTTTGCACATCCCTTTTCCAGAAGGAAAATTAAACCCATGTAAGCCCTTGTGTCATGCTTTATGGTGGCCAGCTCTGTGCTTGCCATCCTTATTCTGACCTTGGCTTACTGCATGCATCTAGTAAGAAAAGAAACCAGATTATATCTCTGCATTTCCTGCTTTGTGCATTTCAGTCAGAATGCCCGCAGTGAGTTACAAGGTCACTCATGAGCATGCACCTTCTGTATTATAGGCAGGGTTGCTTACACAGCAGGAATAAACATTTCACAGCTCTGGAGAGTCACAGTCCAAGACCAAAGTGCCAGCAGGGTTAGTGTCTGCTGAGGAACACTTCCAAGCTTTCAGGTATGTTTGTATGACTTTTCTTGGTGTGCATGTATGGTGAGATAGTATGCTGGTTAGTTATATTTCCCAATCTGACACAACCTAGTGTCACTTGGGAAGAGGAAACCTCAATAGGGGAATAGCCCCAATTAGATTGGCCAGTGGCTATATCTGTGAGGGATTGTCTTAACTGATGATTAATATGGGAGGGCCCAGTCCACTGTGGGCAGCATCATCCCTAGGCAGGTAGGTCTGTGCATTGTAAAAAAGCTAGTAAGCAAGCCATAGAACAAGCCAGTAAGCTGTGTGCCTCCACAGGGTTTTCTTCAGTTTCTGTTGTACCTATTTCCCTGACTTTTCCAAAGAACGAACTGGGGTTTAGAAGCTGAAAGAGACCCTTTCTTCTGCTGAGTTGCTTTTGCCATAGTGTTTATCACAGCGACTGAAAGCAAGGTAGGATAAAGGGGCAGAAATCTACTCACAAAACATTCAGTATATAATCACTATCTCTGCTTTTTTATATTCCCCATGTTTACCTTGTGAAGTAAATGTAGTGCCCCATTAGACTAATAGTTCTGGGAAAGTAACTTTTTTGTTTCTTAACTGATTATTCCATACCACCAAACAGTAGCTCAATGTTGAATGGTGCTCAATGTTGAATTAAAAAAGAACCCAGAAAAATTTTAAGAGCTCAAGTAGGGCATCAATATAGAGGGGTCCTTGGGAGAAATGCTGCACTGTAAAAGCAAGGCATTTTAAGAAATCTTGGAACAATGTTCACATCCACACTTGGGAGTACAAAACCCTCATTCTTCAGATTTATGAATTAACAACTACTTCAGAAAAGGGCTTTTGTGGGATGTTGAGAGCACACACCACTTCGCTGTGGACCACAGTTGCATTCACAGCAACCATGAAGGTGGCTATCAACTTCCTGAAACTCTGCTTCCAGAGGATCAGATGCACTCTGGCCTTCATGAGCCTCTGCACGTGAGTTCCTATAAACTTTCACGGGCACACATACAGTTACATAAAGAAAAAGTCATTTAAAATCATACAAAAAGTGAAAAGAGTATTGACAGTACTGGGTATCAGACTCAGAGGCTTGCACGCTGGGCGAGCGTTTCACCATTGCGTTAGGCTCTCGGTTTTCTGAGAGAAACATCTAAACATGTTTTAAGTAAGTAATCACACTTGAAAGTGGAGCACCAAGATAATTCAAATTCTAAGATCAAGTGCACTTGTTTCTTCTAAAATAAAATTTGCTTTTGAGTAAACAACCCCCTAAAAGTGGGGTTGTTAATTCTGCTTGTAATATATTTTGAGCAGCACATTATTGGGTTCATACTGCCCATCCTGTTTTCAGCATTAAATTGGAATCACTATGTAAATGTTTCTTACAAATACATAGTGCTTTTTGGTGAACAATGTATACTGTTTGCCTATGAATATTCAATAGAAAAAGTCACAGAACCATCTAATAAAATGATCACATAGCACACAGGATATACCATGAAGGACCCATATTCCCAAATATTGTTTATAAGTGTTCTTTTACATTTAAAGGGGAATATGATATAGATATAAATAATTTGCATTGGCATAAATCTTGATTTATTGATACAAATTTAAGGTCAATTTTGTTATATGTATTTCTGATCTTGATTGTATTGTGATTATGGAGCTCATTTTAAAATGTAATGTATTATTAGGAAATATAGGTTGTTAATGGATAATCATTGATAATAGTCAAGCTTGTAGTCATGTTAGTTAGATTTTCTAGAGCTATAGAGATATATTTCAGTCAGAAATATAGGCATTCTTCATATCTTTCAAAGACTACAAAATATGACATTTAAAATGTTTTAATAAATTAGGGCTTTTCATGACAATGAGAC
This sequence comes from Ondatra zibethicus, assembly GCA_004026605.1. Taxonomy (NCBI): domain Eukaryota; kingdom Metazoa; phylum Chordata; class Mammalia; order Rodentia; family Cricetidae; genus Ondatra; species Ondatra zibethicus. The sequence goes on from PVIU01017617.1 coordinate 26,778, forward strand.
ACGTCTGCTCCTGGCAGCACCAAGATACTTCAAGAGGAAGATGGGCATCAAAGAGGCTCCTTATGGAGTTTGATAGCCATTTGGGCAAGAAACTGCTCTTGCCCAGACTGTTGCATAAACTGTTGAAGAACCCGCAGAGAGATGACTGCTAAACTTGCCGAAAGGTGAGATGATCCTTTGGGATTCCTAATTCACAAAAGAGTCTGTGAGACATTCTGCAGAATACAGAAGAAAGTGACTAAACTGTCTTTAAAATCTCCTGCTTTGTAAAAAAGTCTGCTGGATACTATGGGCCTGTAGGCTAAAGATGGATACCCCAACAGTACAAAAAAATCTTTAGGTGACTGTCCAGGCATCGAGATGTCTCTGTCAATTCTAGAGTTTTGGAAGTTGTGTATAATGCACTTCCAGTTTACATAGGTAATATTATATCCTTCTGAAGTCTTTGATAGAGTTAAAAAATAGATAGTTATAGTTTTCCTTTGTTATGATAAAATATAAAATATATATAAATATTGTAATTCTTACTTGATAACTGTTTTGTTATATGTAATTTTACTATGTTAAAGTCAAAGCCTTCCTTTTTGTTTAAACAGAAAAGGGGAAATGGTATAGGAGGTCCTTCTGTTTATATATTGCTTTCATTGGTTAATCAATAAAGAAACTGCTTGGCCTGATAGGGCAGAACTTACGTAGGCAGAAAAGAGAGAACTAAATTCTGGGAGGAAGAAAGCAGAGTCAGAGAGCCACCATGGAGCCGCTAGGTCAGACATGCTGAATCTTTCCTGGTAAGCCACGACCTCATGGTGATATACAGATTATTAAAAATGGGTTAAATCAAGATGTGAGAGTAAGCCAATAAGAGGCTAGAGATAATGGGCCAGGCAGTGATTTAATTAATACAATTTCTGTGTGGTTATTTCAGATGTAAGCTAGCCGGGCGGCCGGGACCAAAAGCAGGCCCTCTCTCCATCAACATAAGAGAATTAAAAAATGGGAAACAACAAAGATGATTAGAATAACTCAGAAATATGTTGTTCTAATCAATCAAGATGTAATGAGTTAAAAGAGAGTTTAAGATGATAAATATACTTTTTACGTGGTATTTGGATGCAGAAATCATATGCAGGACAAATGAGACTTGGAAATGCTGTAATCCAGAATGGCATTATATTTCTCAAAAATACAAATAAACTAATAACTGCTAGGAGAAGGAAAATTAGCTTCTTGCTTTATTAATTGTTCATTGCAGAGTGGTCAGTTTTGAGACCATTTGAACACAAACAACAAAAACAAAGTCAACAGGTTGTATTTATATTTACATCTGCATACATATAATGCATTCATACAAACATGTGTGTTTTATAATGTTTTATAATGGCAATCAAATAAAAGAGAGGGGAAAGTGATGTAATTTTATTTCAATAAAAATATGAAATTTTTAAAAAATGAGTCATAATTAACAAAGCCTTATGTAAAGCATTTGTAAAAAAACTAAGTTGACAAATGATTGGACTCTTCATATTGAACATACTTAAATTATGTGCTACTTAAACTGTAGGTGTGAAACAGTAAACATCAATCATAATTTTTATTATTTCTACTAAAAGTAACAATTTTTAAAACATAGTATCAGTTTTCTTTATAAATCTTTATAATAAGCTGTACCATGATATTATTTTATTAAATCATTCCAAAGCCTAAATAGATATAATTTGGAAAGGACTCCCTATAATTATTACTGGCTCTTTTAGATATTTCAGAAATATACAACAAAGAAATAAACTTTAGTAAGAATTCATATCTCTCATGATTCCTAGAATTGTGCTTCCTTCTGTAGGTCTCAAACTATGCATGATTTGACTCATATCTGTAGCTTGGAGTGTGGAAGAACATTAAAGAAGACTGAGAATCTGTAACATCAATCCAAGCAATTTGGGGGCCATAGTACAGCATACCTCCATTTCAGTCAGGTTCTTTTGAGACACTTGAATATTATACTTGAGTTAAAATAGATGTTCTGTCATGCTCAGTTGCAGATATACAGAGTCTAGCTCTAAGCACCTTTCGATGTCTTTATTTCACAGAAAAGTGACATAAATCCAGCAGGCATAAGAACTTTCTTGTCACTGAAGCCAAGTGACCAAGACCAAAACCAGGCAATCTCTTTGCTGCCAAGTAGAATTCCAAGTCTTTTTATTGGCTAAGATTGTTTAAATTAAAAACACAGACATATAAATTCCAAATATGTATATTTGCTTTTATTTATGCAATTGACTTCCAGTTATGATTGGAACAGATCAGTTTCACAAGTGCCAAGTTGGATGTCAACTGTGTGAATATTTGATTAACATGTGAACTGAGTCTACTTATTAGGGCATTAGAGCTTCATCTTAGTGACATCCAGAGCTTGGGACTTATGACAGTGATGAGTAATTGTTAAGGCCAAGAAATGGCCTCATAAGTATTTTTATTTATTTATATGCTATAGTTGACATTTAGAGAAGGTAAGACATCCATAATGATGTTAGCTGGAATCATGGGAGCTTAAAACTAGAGACCAAGAAACAAGTTCTGGGGGAAAAATAGTGTCTTTTCAGCCTCATTATCTTCCTCTATAGCTGGAGAGATCAGTATAATGGGCCATACTGACACTGTCATTAAATGACATGAGTTTAAAAATGCAAAGAAATATATTAACTTAGAGAAAAAGAAGTCAAGAAGATTCTGATGAAGACCATGATGAGCTTCCGGTTCTTGGCTCTTAATGAGATACCATTTTTTCCCACATTTTACAAGTGCTTCATGTAATGCTTCAATAATAAACATTTTCTACAGAATATTTTTATAGCTTTATGGATGCCTTATTAAAAACGTTGAAAGTCCAATATTTGTTGTAGTAATTCATTATGATTTAACTTCATTTTGGAATTCTTTGTTTAGGTATTGCATCTGCCTTTTGTACATTACTAGATAAAAATGACATTTCTTTAATGTTAGAGGTGGCACAGACATGCCACAGAACACACTTGGAAGACAGAGAAGAGCTTGCAGGGCTCTGTTCTCTCCTCCTACAATGTGAGTCTCAGACAAACTCAGGCTTGGGGGCAAGTGCTTTTATCTGCTGCCCATTTCACCAGCCCATAAGCACAGTTTTTGTATTTACCAAAAGTCTTCATTTATGTTATGGGTTAAGATAATTATGATTGCTAATTTTGTCTATTAGGTTGAGTTAAAAACATGTAGGAGATAAATGAAGCACACCTCTAGATGTAGTACAACTCTAAATATTATTCCCCCCGGAAGAGGATGACATGATATAATATGATGGTTATTACTGAGAGAGTGGAAACGATAGAAGTGTGGCTGGGACCATGTCCTTCAGGGATTTGTCTTCCCCCCCCCCTTTTTTATTTTTATTTGAGGTGCCTCTCTATATGCCCCTTTTCTGCTCCCTTCCTACAAAGAATAAAGAACAGCTTGTTCCATATTCTACTGCTATGGCAATCTTTCCTCATGGATAGAGATAAGGGACCATGGATCAAACACTAAACTCTCTGAAACTGTAAGCTACAAAATGCCATTTCTACGTTGTCTATGTTGGGTACTGTGACCAAAGTTCTAAATACTAGCTAGTACACCAGAGTGGAATCCTAACAAGGCAAGAGAATATGGGTTGACCAGTGGAGAACCCTAATGACATCCTGTGGTCCCTAAGTGACAGACTGCATGGGAATCTGTAGCCTCTAACAGCATAAGGCATTGCAAAAACAGCCTGAGGAGGAATTGCCAAGTGAGTATCAGTTCTGTGGTAGTGTTAGTCTCACTGTAAAGGGGTTACAGAAGGCTTATATTTTCTTTTTTAAGTACTGGAACTTAATAAGAAATGCAGGCAGCTTGTTAGATTAAAATAGAACTCTGAACAAAATAGCAGCCTGGAAGAAAAAAAATATTAGCAGATGCTTTCTCTTTCAAAAATATATACTGTAACTTTAAAGCTAATTTTAGAGACTAAATCATTATATAGATAATTTGTATTTAAATATTTTTCTGGCATGTTCATTTGTGTGTAAGAAGAAACAAAACAAGGCAAAAATTAGAGTTTTAATGAGGTACTTGTTTAAAAATAAAGGAAAGCCTTCAAAATCTGAGAAGTAGGGTAGGAGAAAACACAAAGAAAATGTGAACTTAAGAATGACATGTTGTTGGTTTTGTCTATAAATTATTTCTGGTTACAGTGGTTTTGCTAGGTGTTCCAAATGACTGTCCTGATCTCCCTCTAAGCTGAGGAGAGACAAAAGGAGGAGGGGAGGAGGAGGAGGAGGAGGAGGAGGAGGAGGAGACAACTACGACAAGACAACAGTGATAAAGATTTCACCTTGTTGCAAGTTGAATTCTAGGTAGGATTTAGGTCTTGACCATGAGATGTTCCTCATATGATGCTTTGATTGAGAACCAAGTTAACCAAGGAGTTAACTAATATCTGAGCATGAGACATTCAGTTTTTATGAGTTAGGCAGAATTTGGATGGGTTTGGAATCTATAGGGGCAGTTTTGTGGTTTTAGTACCAGAACAGAGAAAAAGCAAGAACACAGGCCAGGATATTGCTGAAGATCCAGGCCCCCAATCCCCTGGCACGGCCACTTCCTCTGTGCGGCTATGGGAGCGATCCCTGGAGGTGCACCCGAGACCCTCCCCACGGCAACCCCAAATAAAGTTGATATTTTCTGATCCTGCTTTAAATTCATTCCTAAAAAAATCCAGGCAGTTTTTTTGTCTCCTGCTGTGGAACTTCCATATATCAGCAGGGTTCATTCTTATTTCTGCTTCCTGGTGCAGTTCAGCCTAAGGACTTCAGGGACTGAGCTGATGGCTCCCTTCCTATTTCCCTGTGAGCCAGAAACAGCACCATGCGCTGACCTTTATCAAGTTCCTTAAAGTCTGCAGCTGAGAGTAATAGTGGACATCTGCTTTGTCGAGTTAAGTAAATTAGTTATAAAGCAAGTAAAGCCCCTAAGTGTAACTGCAGGAGCACAACAAATAAAGAGTGAAACTTACCATTTACATTTTTACCTCTGGGTAAGCTTCTGTCACTTGGAAAGACAGACATGATCAACACTGTGGCCACTCCACTGAAAGAACAGAGCTTCATTCAACTTTGGCCTCAAGGACCTGTTATGAAGTTGACCTCTCGGTAGGCATTCAATGCTTTCTCAATTTCTCTTTCTATTGAAGAGTCTATGAGTTAAAATGGTTCTCAAGGTTTTCAGAGCATATTGTCTTTGGGCATGGAGATTAGACTATGTCTAACCACCACACACAGATTTCCTTGAGAAGAAGGGGTAGAAAGGAATTAAAAGAAGCAGTGTGCAGCTTTGCATATTATCAGTTTTAGCACTGCACTTTGTATGTAATGAGTAAGACCCAATTTTCCCGTTCTGTGCTCCAGCCCACAAACCTCTAAACCTACAACTCTTCACAATTACCACAGTGGACTTTTCTATGGCATCACATTAAGTGATTAAATGACATATGGCCAGTGAAGTCCCACTCAGCCCTAGCGTGTGTATGTGTGGTGGCATTTCAATTGTATTTTAACAAATAAAGACTGCCTGAAGATCTGAGAGTAAAACAGCCCCACTGGTCAGCCTTACAGACCAGGGTATGGTGACACACACTTTTAATCCCAGTAGCTATAATGACACACACCTTTAATCCCTGTATTCACACTAGTTGCCATAGAAGACAGGCAGTGCATGCCTTTAATTCCAGCCCTCGAGAGGATTATAAAGTGGGAGGAAACAGCTCTCCAAACACAGTCTCAGTCTGAGATTCCTTGGAGGCAGGATCGCCATTTCAGACTGAGGTGGCGGTAAGAACCTGTGGCTGGCTGTTTTGCTTTTCAGATCTTCAGGTTGAACCCCAATTTCTGACCCCAAGTTTTTATTAATTGTGCTTCATATGTGTGGTGGGGTGGTACCTCTGATTTAACAAGTGACTTTTACACTATTTTAGAATGTAGTCCTTCAAACTATTATGGAAAATTTCCATATACTTTTTTCTTTTAGTGTGTGTGTGTGTGTGTGTGTGTGTGTGAGAGAGAGAGAAAGAGAGAGAGAGAGAGAGAGATAGAGAGAGAGAGAGAGAGAGAGAGAAAATAGGCATGCATGTGCCTTAGCACAGACATGGAGGACAAACCTTGAGAGTTGGTCCAAACTGCCCACCTTCTCTGAGACAAAGATGCTAGACATTTGAACCCTGACACTATGTTTCTAGCCTTTGGAAAATGGAGACCTTGATAGTTTTATGTTTACTTTCCTCCTTTGTGAGGCATTTAGCCATCTTTTCTTGTTGCTATCAATAATCAGGTCTTTAAAATACTGACTAATTTTCATTTTCAGGTAACAACAAATATCCCAACTAAAACAGCAAACAATGAACACAGACAAAGAAGCTTATTATAACTGGCCCAAGCAAAGAATAAATTAACTCTGAGAGCTCAGGGGTATTTTCTATGGATTGATGTGACTTTTAGTGGGTAGACAACCTGGTATTTTTTTTTTTTTTGGCCCCTTGGGATTTTTTCTCCTGTTTCTTTTCTGGTTTCTATTGGAATTTGAGTAATTGAGGTGAACAAACAAGTAGCCTTCAGCAATGTTAGACAGAGTACCAATTCAGAAAGCTGAGGTAGGCCCTCATGGCAAAGCCAAATGCCCTTAAATTAAGTCTCTGTGTTTTATGTAATGGTATGGTCTCTTTGAAAGTATTCGGCCAGTTCTCTGAAAAATTAAACACAATTTAACATTTGACCCAGGAATTCCTTTTCAAAGGATATTTGTGAGTTAAAAGCCCATTTCCACATAAAATGCCCACTGGGTACACAAGTTCACACACGCAGAGTCCCACTTTCAGAGCAGTTAGTACTCACAGAGATTAAAGGGGGACGTGAGCTCACCATACAGAATACAAATCCAGATAAAAATAATAGCATTAAAAGATTCATGGGAATTAAGATCATTGTACATGAAAGAAGATATCCAGAAAGATTATCAAATTATCCTGTTTATAGGAAATGTCCAGAAGAGGTAGGTCTCTAGAGAGAGGATGAGTTCATGCTGGACTAGGGCATGGCGAGGCTGCAAACCATCACTCTTCTGAGTGATGAAACATTAATTGTGATCATAATTTCACAATTCTGTGAATACTAAATGCAATTGCTAAAGTATATATTTTAAAGGAATGAATTGTATGGCTATGAAATATATCACAGTAAAATAAACGTCCCAGGAGGCTGAGGGTGTTGTTTAATGGGCAGGGTGCTTGCCTAACACACAGGAAACACTGAGCCCTGTCCCGAATGGCATAAGCAGAGTCTCGTGGCACATGTTTGCAACCCTCATTCTTAGGAAGATGAGGAGTAGAAGGTCATTCACAGCTACAGAGTGAGTTCAGGATCAGCCTTGGCTAAAGGAGGCTTTGTCTTTTAAAAAGCGTTCCCAAGGCTGAGGAACGCAGGCAGGTGCTAGAGTACTGGCCTAGCACAAGGCCCTGCATTACCAAAGCCAACAAAACCAACAACAATCAGAATTAGACTGAAATTCTACCAAACCAAATACTATTTCATTCAACATACATTTAGAGAGTTGCAAGTATTGTACATAAAAATCAGATAGTATTTCAGTGAGAAAAAACCCACGTTTTCAAAATTGTCTATTTAAATGTTAGCAAATATGACAAACAAACAAAAAACCAGACCACTTTAAATTTACACCGAGGAAAAGAAATGCTCACGTGAATGCTTTGTGTCTGGACTCTCCCCTCCAACCCCCCATTGCAAGGTATATGTTGCTGTCTGGAATTTCACTTATGGGGTGAAGAAAACAGGATTTCTTCCATTAAAGACAGGGAAGTTCAGTAGCAGGAAAAAAAGATTCATCAGCAGAAAAGAATTTCTCCCATCCTAGTTGGCTCTTAGCGGTGACCTCTCGCTTTCCTTTCATTTTCATTGTTACCATGGGGATGAGGAGACTGTAGCCGCCTGCAGTCTCTGCAGGCGGTTTCTTACCATTCGTTAGAAAGCCAAGGGCAGAGGGCAGAGACAGCGGGAGGGCAGCCGGGCAGGGCTGAGGCCCTTTTCTGGCCCTGTGTGGGCTGGTGGGAGGTGCTGGGGTCTCACCCTGTGTCTTGCACACCCCTTTTTCCAGCTTCTCACAGATCATCAGAGTAGACCCGGGGAAAGATGTGCTCACTCATTAACTCCGGGGTTCATTTGTTCCCACAGCACAGTTTCACCTTCTTGTGTTTATATCACAATTAAAAAGAAAATAACTCAATAATATGACATCATTCCACTATCAAGTGCATTTAAATAAGAGAGAGCAGAAAATAGTGCTAGTAATTCAATCTGAATTGCCTAGTCATAAAAGGTTATATCAATAATAATTGTATTCTATATACAATCCTTTAGATTTATTGAAAATCATTAAGTTAACAATAAGAACAAATAGTAATTACATATCTCACCTTACACAAAACTTCTGCACATGACAACATTATGAAGGAGAAAAACACTGTACACAGGCCTGTGTGAACATGAATGTCAATAAATGCATGCACGCATGCATGTTCAGGAAGTACATATATTATTTGTAGAAATTTAGCTACCATAGTAGATTACAAGATAACATTTTGTCTATCAAGTAACCTAAATGTTTTTAGATGACCAACTATTCAGAATTATAAAAATTAGAAAAAATTCAAAATGGAATGTGAGGTTTGATACTATTACTATTTATGGGAAGTTATTATGTATGGTTATTTAAGTGCTTTGAATAGTGGTGTGCTGCATCCTAGCCTGGTGTCTGCCTGTTTAAACAGCACTGTTCAGAGGCACTCTTTCCGTGGAGTGTTTGAGAGAAAAGACCCATTTTCCATGCCATGGAAAGAATCAATTTTCACTTTTGAGTCCAAGTACAAAGGGAATACTTTAATTTTAAATTATTTTTATTATTAACTTAATCAACACAAATTTAACACCATTTCCAATGTGTCTCTCACTGGTCCAGCCCAAAGAATAGTTCTGATTCATTAGGAAGCATGCAATCTTGTTTCTGTATTCTCATTCCTAAACTCTGAGCCAGTACTTGGCAGAAAAAGAAGGGAGATCGTGAGTTTATGTCCAATCTGAGCTAGATAGGGTCACCTTCACTTCAAACCTAGGAGTCTTATTCCACGAAAAATATGTAGGCGACAAGGCTTCCATACTCCTGTTCCCTGGATAAATGAAGAACGTTCAGAATGGAGAATAGGAAAACTACAACAGTACACAGACCATTCTTGAGTTAGAGAAAAAAGCTGAACACATTTCACAGGTTGGTCCTGAGGTTTCAGGATCAGGAATATGACTACATACAGGCAGAAACAGCTACAGTCAGTGGTTCAGCAAGCTACTCTCTGGTTTGGATGATGAAATCCTTGCTAAGGAATTTCTACTCCATCAAGTAGATTTAGCAATATCAAAGAAAGTTTATGTCATACTGCCAAAATCTCCAAATGGTTGAGTACAGCTGGGAACATTGCATTTAATGATTCCATCTTATAAAATTCAATGGTAGGGTAGTAGGTTAAAATTGATTAGATTATACTAGAAAAAGTCAAATGTTCTTTCTAGAGTAACATGCATTTTCATGAAATACCATATTGTTTCATAATATCTGGGCTAATTATATCAAGGGTGGATTATTTATTTAGGCAAATTGAAGGAACTTGGAATAATTATTTAATCTCAAGGGCTAAGTAACACAAATAAATCAATTTGTGGACCAGCTGGAATTGAGGTTAGGGCAACAGCTATGACTGTATTCAAAATGAACTCACATAAAGTTAATGGCACGGCTTGTGGCACATTTGCTGGAGGTGAGGTATAGTAATATAATGACTGGAGTGTATTACAGATTTTTCATTATTAGTAACTATGAATAGTCTCATTTTACATGATTGCCAGAGAAAATTATGATTAAATGTCTGTTTTAGTGTGTACAGCATTAGAGGTTATGTCAATTTCTCTTGCCAGGACTTGCCTTAAGAATATAAAAAATATATTGGGGGTATTCGCTTGAATATTAATAAATATGTCCAAACTAGTAAGTCCCAAGTCACTTACCAACTAGTTCTTATAGTTCATTGTTATTAAATCCTGCTCTTCACGATTAATACCCTCCCTTCAATATGTAGAAATAAACATTTTCTTTTCTTTGTCCTTTGAAGCTCACCATTATCTTACTGAAACACCATGCAAACCTGAGAAGTTAGTAGTTGCAACCCTAGTCTACTTAGAAGAAAGATGAACTTCCCAATTGTCTGTGATATATTTTTTTAAAGTTTTGCCTGCTTCAAGAATACTCTAGGCTAAACTTTGTTTCAGATTTCATATATATAAGAGAAGAGAGGAGAGACAGGAAAGGAGAGGGGAGGATGGGAGGAAGGGAGGACGGAAGGGGGAGGGTAGAAAGGAGAGAGGAGGAAATCAGAAAAAGATTTGATAATAAAACAGAGGAAAGATTCTCCCATGTGCTTTCTGTAAACGTGAGCCTTATTCTTCATGTATAAGCTCCCCATGTGTGGGACACGGGAGTAATAGTAACCAAATTTGTTCTTACCTTAATGTTGAGAAACATGTAACCATATATGGCAAATGAGGACTAAAGCTATAGGTGGATTTGAGGCTATTGGTCAGCTATGTTCAGAACTGATTACTCTGGGTTATCTGAACAGGTCCAGTGAGATCTTCTTTTTTTTTTTTTTTAGTTTTAAGTTTTTATTCATTTTACACACAAACCATAGTTCCCCCAACACCATGTTCTTAAAGTGGAGCAAGGAGGCAGATTCTTTCCTGAATCACAAAATGACCCAGCCCTGACTGACAACACTCTGATTTCAATGCAGTGTGACTTTTGCTGGGATTCTTTTGTTTTCCTTTATTCTTGAGAATTTCATACAGGTATACAATAAAATATGGTCTCATTTACCCACAGTTTCTCCCTCTAGCCCTCCATATTCCCCATAGCATGTCCCTTTCCCTGCTTTCTCTGCCTGTCTCTGTCTGTGTCTGTCTGACTGTCTTTCTGCCTGCCTGCCTCTTTCTGTAGCCGACTAAGTCCAGTTAATGCTGTCCACTATGGGTATGGAGTCACCCACCAACGAATGGCAAACCTCTCAGGACCTCAAACTCCAAAGGGAACGATGCTCCTTTTGAACCCAAAAATTATCAGCTGGCAATAGTTGCTCTGTAGGGTGTGGAGCCTAAAACAATTTACTCCATCATGATGGAAAATTGGTTCTCTCAATCTTGTAAACATAGTGTCTATATGTTCCTAAGTCCAACAGCTTCATCATGTTCAGAAGACAGCATTTCACAGCCTTCCTCATCACACTTCTTTCCGCCTCCTCTCTCAAGATGTACCCAGAGCCTTGCCGAGAATGTGCTCATGGATTATATAAGTGTTGGTTTGTGGCTGACCCACCTGTCTCAGCACTTTGACTAGTTATATATGTTTTCATTGACTGCAGAAGAAATCTTTTTGACCAGGGTTGAAAAAAGTTCAGTTCTCTGGAAGACATGTTAAGAAGACAATTTGACAGCAGACCCATTTATCGAAGTAGGAATCGAAGGTTCTATCCTTGGGCCTATGATCTTTCCAGCTATAGATTTTTGACTAGGATTGTAAGACCAGACATGAGATTCCCTCTTGTGGAAAAAGTCTAAAATCTAGTCAGAAAGAAGTCCCTAGTCCCACGACAGTCATGCCACGACTGTTCCAGTGGGCACATCTTTTCTAGAAGGTCAGTGTTGCAGCATGCAGGGGCCAGTGCTGGGTAAGACCACTGATGTCTTTTCTCTGATTCTTCTAATGCTATGAGAGTCACTCAACAGGGAAGAGACTCTCTGGTTGGTTTGAGCTCTATTTCTGTGTCTGCATCCAAAGTATGAGGTTTCTTTAATAATAGGGTCTCACCATGTAGTTAGTGTAGGTCAGCAAGAACAATGGCAACAGCCTGTGTCTATCTGGAGACCTCTGAGTCCTCCCTGACCAGAGGGGTATCCTATGCCTTGCACTGTAATTTTCATTTAATAGCCCATGTCTTCTGAAAGAGACATTGTTTACTCATGAAAAGAGTAATTTGTTTGAATTCTTTTTGTAAAATTTGTATTTTGAAATTAACTTACTAACAAGGAGACATTCATAGAACTTATCCATAGATCCTTAGTTTCGTTGACACATTCGCTCCTCCTTTCTCTCTCCATCCTTCCGCTCCCAGCTGCACTTAGTTCTAGTTTGTTTTCATTTTGCGAGCGTTCTACTCTCCGTCCAGTGCTTTTTATTGTGCTGTTGAGAAATCAGGCTTCCGGGTGGCTTTCCCGAACCCCTGCCTGTGGGATAGCTCTCTCATACCCTGGCGCTTTACCTCCCCATTCTCCCACGCCACTCCCTGCTTACGTCTTTTCCAACCTCAGTGCTCAGCCTCTATTCCCCTAGTACCTGCACTGTGCTGTCCGCCGACCTGCTTCCACTTCAGCTCTAAACTGAACAAACGAAACAAAAGATTTGAAACTAGAAGCCATAGAAGAGAGACAACAAACACATTCCTGGGCCGTGGCTGCATTACACAGTATAATTTTTCCAGTCTCTTCCATCTAACTGGAAATTCCACAATTTCATTTTTCTTTAAAGCTGAGTAATATTCTATATTTTCTTCTCCATCCATCCATTGATGGACAGTCTAGTTTGAAGTCTATTTTATAGCTATTGTGAATAGGGCACTAATGAGCTGGATGTATGAGTAGGGCATAGAACTCATGAGCTTAAGCCTAGAAATGGTATAGCTTTGTAAAATAGCAGGTCTATTTCTACTGTTTTGAGAAACTTCCAGACTAAATTCATCTCCCAGCAGCAGAGCATACGTTCTCTTGCTGTATCCCTGCCAACGCTGGCTATCATTTGTATTTATGCACAGTGGCCATTCGGATAGGAGTGAAACAATCTTGAAGTATTTTTAATTTTCATTTCCCTGGTATTGAGGATGTTGAACACTTTTTAAAGGGTGTCTTATCCACTTGTATTTCTTCTTTTAAGAGAGCTCTGCTCAGCACCATAGCCCATGTTTAATCTGGTTTCTTTATTTTCAATATTTAAAGAATATTTTCTTTATTAGTTCTTTGGTCTTTTGTGCCTCTACATTAAATTTTTAATTATTACTTTCTATGTCTCTGAAAAATAGCTTTGGAATTTTGATTAGTATCTCATGGAATGTGTATATAGCACTTAGTATTATGCTCATCTTCACAATATTAATTTTTCCAATCATTGAGTAAGGAAGTTTTTCCATCTTCTACTGTTATTTTTCAATTTCTTTCTTCAGTATCTTAATTTTGTTGTCATAGGAGACTTTTGTTTTAGTGTCTTGAAATTTTTATCATAGGGGAAGTTTCTTCCCAGGTGTTTGTGGCTTCTGGGAATAAGTTTGTGTCCTTGACTTCGTGATGTATGGAAATGCTACTAATTTTTATTTGTTAATTTTTAATCCTTCTACTTTGCTGAAATTATCAGCTCTAACAGTTTTGATGGAGTCTTTAGAGTCTCTTATGTTAAGAACCATATTATCTGCAAAGAGATAGCATGACTTCTTTCCCAACTTGTTAAGTTTTATTTTCTTCTATTTTGTGGCTCTAGCTAAGACTCAAAGCTAAAACTGGAGTGGAGAGGATGAAGAAAGTGGCACATTTGCTTTGTTCCTGATATTATCGGGGATATTTTTAATTTTTCTCCATTTAGCATAATAATGTTGCCTGTAGGTTTGTTATATGTGGCCTTAATTATGTCAAGGTATGTTCCCTCTATTCCTAGCTTTTACATGACTGTACATATTAAGGGATGTTGAATGTCAAAGACATTTTCCACATCTAATGGGATACTCATGTAATCAATTTCTGTCTTTGAGTCTATTTATGAGATGGTTACTATTTATTGATTTACGTATGTTGAACAATCTTTACATCTCTGGAATGAAATCAACTTGGTTTTGATGAAAGGTCTTACAATATGAACTTGGATTCAACTTGCTAGTATTTTATTGAGAAAATCTGCATCTATGTTCATCTGGGAGCTTGGTCTACAATTTTCTTGTTTTTTTTTTGCGTTCTTCTGGTTTGGTATCATGGTCGTATTGACTTCATAAAACAGTTTGAGAGCCTTTATTCCTTTTCTATTGGATGGTATAATTTGAGTAGTATTGGTATTGATGCTTCTTGAAGTTATGGTAGAATTGTGCAGTAAATACATCTGGTCATGGGATTTTTAGGGTTGGGAGAGTTTTTACTACTATTTCAGTCTTGTTACTAATTATAAATATAGAGGTGGGAGAAATTTCATCCGATGAATGGAGATAGAGACAGAGACCCACATTCACATCAGAGCAATGGATTGAGCCCCCAAGGTGCAGGTGAAGAGCAGAAGGTGGGAGAAGATGAGTTAGGAAGTTAGGACCGTGAGGGGCTGGTCCACCTACTGAGACAGTGTGCCTGAACTAATGGGAGCACACCAATCC
>PVIU01017618.1:0-41383 GCA_004026605.1 Ondatra zibethicus
CATCCATTTGGACTTGAGTTTTGTACATGGTGATAGATATGGGTCTATTTTCATTTGTCTACTTGTTGATATCCAGTTATGCCAGCACCACTTGTTGAATATGCTTTCTTTTTTCCATTTGATATTTTTTGCTTCTTTATCAAATATCAGGTGTTTGAAGATGTGTGGATTGATATCCGGGTCTTCTATTCGGTTCCATCTTTTTTTTTTTTTTATAAAAAAGTCAGAATTATACAGTGTAGATCTTCAACAAATGGTAATGATCTAACTGGATGTCAGTATGTAGAAGAATGCAAATAGATCCATATCTATAACCCTGCACAAAACTCAAGTTCAAAAGCATCAAAACCTTGGCATAAAACCAGGTACATTGAACCTGACAGAAGAAAAAGTGGGGAATAGCCTTGAACACACTGGCATAGGAGCCAACTTCCTGAACAGAACACCAATAGTGCAGGCAATAAGATCAGCAGTTAATAAATAGAACCTCATGAAATTGAAAAGCTTCTGTATGGCAAAAGACATCATCAATAGGACAAAATTACAACTACAGAATGGGCAAAGATTGTTACCAACCCCACTTCTGACAGAGGGCTGATATCCAAAATATATAAAGAAGTCAAGAAACTAGATGTCAACAAATCAAATAATCCAATTAAAAATGGGGTATGGACCTAAACTGAGAATTCTCAACAAAAGAATCTCAAACGCCTGAGAATCACTTGAAGAAATGTTCAACATCATTAACCATCAGGGAAATGCAAATCAATATGACTCTGAGATTCCATCTTACACCTGTCAGCATGGCTAAGATCAAAAACACTAGTGACAGCTCCTGTTGGAGAGGATATAGATCAAGGGGAACACTCCTCCATTGCTAGGGGTAGTGCAAACTTGTATAGCCACTTTGGAAATCAATATGGCAGTTTCTCTGAAAAATTGCAATTAATCTACCTCAAGACCCAGCTATACTATTCCTGGGCATATACTCCAGAGACCCTCCATCCTACCACAAAGATGCTTGCTTAGCTATGTTCTTAGCAGTTTTTTCCATAATAGCCAGAAACTTTGAACAACCTAGATGTCCCTTAACTGAAGAATGGATTTTCAAAAATGTGATACATTTACACAGTGGAGTATTATTCACCTGTTAAAAAATAATATCATGAAATTTGAAGACAAATGGATAGAACTAGAAAAAAATCACCTTGAGTGAGGTAACCCAGACCCAGAAAGACAAACATGGTCTCTACTCAGATTACAAGGATATTAACTGTAACGTAAAGATAATCATGCTAGGGTCTCCAGACCCAGAAATTCTAGTAACAAGTAGGGCTCAGATGGGGGATGCATGAATCTCCTGGGAGGGAGAAATAAAATAGATATTGTGGGTAGACTGGGGGTGGGTGGGGTCAGGAACAGGAGGAGGGGTCAGGTGGGTGAAGATGGAAGGAGAGAGTACTGAGAGACACAACTGGCACTGGGGGGCAATTCTGGGGCAAGGTAGAAACCTAGTGCAATGGAAACTCCCAGGAATCTAAGAGGGTGATCCTAGAGCTAAGACCCTACTGGCCATCAAGGCAAGGCTTCCATTGGAGGGGTTAGGACACCAACCCAGCCACAAAACCTTCAACCTACAATTTGTCCTGTTTAGCAAGATGTGCTGGAGTAATGGTGTCATAGAAATTATGGCAATGGCCAACCAATTGACTAGTCCAGTTTGGAACTCGTGCCACGAGAGGGAGCCCACCTCTGACCCTGCCTTGAGGACCAGAAACCAGAGGCTGGATGGCCCAGAGACCTAGGATAGAACCAAAACACCCTTTAAAAGTAAATGAAATGGGACTGGACAGATGGGTCAGTGGTTAAGAGCACCGCCTGCTTGTCTAAAGGCCCTGAGTTCAATTCCCAGCAACCACATGGTGGCTTACAACCATCTGTAATGAGATCTGGTGCCCTCTTCTGGCCTGCAGGCATGCATGTAAGCAGAATACTGTATACACAATAAATAAATAAATCTTTAAAAAAAGTAAATGAAATGATTCCTAATGTTATTCTGTATACCTATAAACAGGAGCCTGGCATAATCACATACAGCAACTGATGGAAACAGATTCAGAGACCCACAGCCAAACATTAGGCAGAACTTGGTGAATCCTGTGGAAGAAGGGGAGGAAGGATTGCAGGAGCCAGGAGGATCAAGGACACTACAAGAAAACCCACAGAATCAACAAACCTGGACTCATAGGGGCTTACTGATACTGAAGCAACAATCAGGGGGCCTGCATAGGTCTAATCTACACCCTCTGCATATATGTTTTAATTGTGTAGCTTGGTGTTCTTGGGGGATTCCTAACAGGAGGAGGTATTTCTGATGCTATTGCCAACTTTTGGGACCCCTTTCCTTTTACTGGGTGGCTTCATCCAGCCTTAATATGATGGGAGGTGCCTAGTCTTATTGCAACTTGATATACCATATTTGGTTGATATCCTTGGGCGGCCTGCCCTTTTCTGAAGGGAAATGGAAGAGGAGAAGATGGGGAGGAAGGAGGCAGGGACTGGGAGGAGAGGAAGGAGGGGAAACTGCAGTATAGATGTAATATATGAGAGAATAAATTAATAATAAAAAGAGGGTCTTCTCATCTCCATTAAGCCTCTGTGGAAACCTCTGGATACACCCAGAGGTTTCTTTCCATGGTGATTCTAAATTCAGGCACGTTGACAATGAAGAGAAACCATCATGGTGCCAAGTGGATTAGTGCAGAAAGGCAAGTGTGTCAGTCACTTTACTTACCGCTGAGACAAAATACCCAATGAAAGCTCCTTAAGGGCACCATGAACTCACTGTAGGGAGGGGGATGGACTTGTGTCTAGTTTTAGCTACTCTGAGGAACACCTACCCACTGCACTCTCAAAGCACATGCCATGTCACTAGAAACTTTCCCAATGAACTAAGGCAAAAAGTGAGACAAAGGTGCTCACTGTCACCATGATTATCTTTGTTCTGGAGGAACCAGGTGTTGTGGAATATTAGTTCAAGATGTGTTACGTTTGTTTATTCTGTGAAAAAGAAGAGCCAGGAGTGAGAAAAGGAGAAGGAGAGGAGGATGCTAGGGGCCAACCACACAGCCACACAGCCAGTCATGGAGTAAGATACATAGAGTAAGGATACATAGAATAAAGAAAGATAAATGACCAGAGGTAAAATGTAGTTAAAGAGAAACAGGATAATTTAGTTAGAAAAGCTGGATAGAAACAAGCCAAGTTAAGGCCAAACATTCATAAGTAAGAATGAGCCTCTGTGTATTTATCTGGAAGCTGGGTGGCAGGACCCCAAAAGAGTTTAAAAAAAAACCTAACAACTTAATTTTGGCATTCTACTGTGGGACTCAAATTTCCATGTAGGGTCTGAGAAAGCTGAAAAAAAAAATCAGAAACTCTGCCACACAGCAGAGCACTTAAACAGCCCTTCCCCCTCACACTAAGTAGAAACAGGAAAGTAAAAACATCTGCCACAGCATGTGGTACCCACTTCCTAGAGCAGTTCCTGGTCACACACCTCCAATGTCTTCACCCACAGACAACAGGAAGAAGTCTAGAGAAGATGATGCCCACATTCCCGAGAGGTGAGGTGGGTGGTTGTTGGTTATTTGGTGGGTTTTGGATATTTGTTATCATTTAGGGGAATATACAAATATAGGATAAAAAGATAACTATTAATCTCAGATTTTTTTGATATGGATTTTGGCATATTGATGCAAACTTAAAGTTATTTTTGTTCTACTGTATATATGTTTTTTACTCTTGTTTGGGGGTATTGTGCTTATGCAACTCATTTAAAAATGCAATGTATAATTAAGAAATGAGGTTAGCAGTTAATTTATAATAATCAAACTTGCAGCCCTATTAGGTATGTTTTCAAGGTTAAACAGGTATATTTTAGACAGGTAGATAATTTTCAAACACTCCAAAGACCTACAGAATATGACAGTTAAGATGTTTAATAACTTGAAGTTTTTCATGACAATGAGACACATCTGCTCCTGGCAGCACTAATTTATTTCACAAAAGGATGATGGGCATTGAAGAAACTCTATAAGAAGTGTGCTTTAAATGTGGTAAGGCTAGCTATTTGGGCAAGAAATTGCTCTTGCCTTGACTGCTGACAGCATGCTGTACAGACTGGACAAGTGGGACACAGGAAAAAGACATTTAAACTTTTTCAAGACAAGATATGACAGTCCTTTGAGATTCCTGTTTCATAGAAAAATCTGCCAGACATTCTGCAGGACACAAAGGAAAATGACTGCTGAACTTTGCCAAGAGTAGGTCGGATAGTCCTTCAAAAATCACTGCTTCATGGAAGAGTCTGTCAGATATTCTAGACCTGTAGGTCAAAGATGAATGTTCCAATGTTGCAGAGGAACTTTGGATGACTGTCCAGGCAACCAGATGTCTCTGTTGTTAGATATATTACATCCCTCTGTGGTCTTTGATGGAGTTAAAGAATAAATAGTTAGAGTTATAGTTTTCCTTAGTTATGATAGAAAGTAAATTTGGTATAAAAATTGGAATCATGAAGATAAGATAGATAATTGAATGTTTCTCTGATTTTGCTAAATATAAGTGAACCGAATATTGCAAATGTAATTCTTACTTGATAACTGTTTTTGTTGTATATAGTTTTACTATGTTAAAGTCAAAACTACAATTGTTACAGCACTAGAGGGAAAGGCATCCTGATTTGTCAGGAAGTTAGGCTATGCCCGAAGCTGGGTCCATTGGGGGATGGTGTCCCCACAGTATGTGGCAATCCTGCTCCTCTCGAGGAGAAAGCCATTACAGCTGATCTCTGATCCGTTCCCCTAAGGGAGTTTTCCAGCAGAGGTAACCATTTCTTCTCAGCTCCCGTCCAAGATGGTACTTCTTCTGTGTCACTCTGCTAAGTGGGAAACCCCTGCAGAAATGTGGCGATCCGCTCTGACTCCAGCAAAAAGTTGTGACCTCTGCTCTGCTCCCATAAGGGAGCTTTTCAACAGAGATTCTGTTCTGAGCTAGTGAAAAATCTTCACCCAAAATTCTTTCAAGAGATTTATTTGGGAAGGAGGAATCCAGGAGAGTGACTGCCTCTGCTAGGGTGGAGGAGGACATCCGCTAACTGAACAGGTGAAGGGGTGTATACAGGGCTCCTTAGGGGTGGAGCTTTTCCAGGGAGAAGATTCTGAGGGAGGGAATTGTTCAGATTTTGATCCCCTTGATCTTGGACAAATTCAGATTGGCTTGATTTCATGCTCAGGGATTGGTTGGTTTTCTACTCCAGGATTGGTTGGCTTCATGTTCAGTTGGTCAGGGGCAGATCTGGCTCTGGTTTCAGGGCCAAAGTGTGTTGTTTTCATGGGCCCTTTTTAGCCTTTTGGCTCTAGTTTCAGGGCCAGGATGTTTCATTGGCTCTGGTTCCAGGGCTAATGTGTGTTTCTTTGCTTCTGGTTTCCGGGCCAAAGTGTTTCTTTCACTGGCCAGTGTGTGTTTCTTGCACAGATTCTGGTTTCAGGGTAAGGTTGGGTTACTTTGGCTGGCCCTGTTACCTACAAAAACCTTTTTATTTTTATTTAGACAAAAGGTGGAAATGTTGTGGAATATTAGTTTAAGATGTGCTCCTTTTGTTTACGCTGTGGCATATTTGTTTAATGATGCAGAGATGTGTTGTATACTTTTATGTTGCATTTGTTTAATTCTGTAAAGCTGTATTACTTTGCCTAAAACACCTGTTGGTCTAATAAAGAGCTGAATGACCAATAACTAGGCATGAGAGTAAATAATAAGGAAGAGAAATCTCAGGAAAAGAAGAGCCAGGAGTGAAAAAAGTAGAAGGAGAGGAGAATGCGAAGGACCAGTCACCCGGCCACACCGCCGGCCACACCGCCGGCCACACCGCCGGCCACACCGCCGGCCACACCGCCAGTCATGGCGTAAGAAGAGAAGAAAGGTATATAGAATAAAGAAAGGTATAAGCACAGAGGCAGAATGTGGTTAAAGAGAAATGGTGTAATTTAGGTTAGAAAAACTAGCTAGAAACAAGCTAAGGTAAGGCCGAGCATTCATAAGTAAGAATAAGTCTCCATGTATTTATTTGCTAGCTGAGTGGCAGGCCCCCCAAGATCAAAACGTAACATAACAAAACAAAAACAATAACAGCAAAAAACCCCAAAAAACAAAACAAAAAAACCCTCAAAAACCCAACCAACCAACCAAACAAAGAAATACAAACAAACAAACAAACAAAAACCCAGCTACAACCAGGTGACAGCAGATCCAGACAGAGGCGTTACTAGAGTGTGCCAAGTGGGTCTGACATTTGCAGTGTTTCCAGCTGAGGACCATGTGGCTCGTTAACTGGGGAGCTTCCCAAGCATGGGGAAGGGACCGACTGCAGGGCAGCCAGGGGAGCTGAGTGGAGCCCCTTCTGTCTGGGGTCCAGGAAACAGAGCCTCATTCAGGAGGAAGGCAGCAGGACTGACTGCAAGCCAGCACTCCAAAGCTTTGCCCTCCCAAAAAAGGGAGCAGAAGATTCCAGAAGGACAGTTTGAAGATAATAGAGTTCCTGACAGGTTTGTTCCATGGGTTTAATTCAATTAGATGATATTTACTCTTCTGGCAGTGAATTTTCCGGTTAGTTCATAATAAATGCAGAGGAAATTATATACAGGCAGAGTGTAGTGTATTGGCCTGTGTGTATTTTAATCCCTGCACTCAGGAGACAGAAACAGGTGGATTTCAATGAGTTTTGGTCTAAATAGTTAGTTCCAGGACAACAAGAGCCACATAGTGAGACCCTATCTCAGAAGGAAAAAAAAAAAAGAAAAAGTAAGGAGAGAAAATTAAATATGAAAAATTATTAATCCCATGATTGACAGATGCATTTTACAGATGTGTACAGATATGTTTCAAAAGGTGCTCTATGTCTCAGTCATGAAAGGTATTTGTATTTTCACAACAATTACAGCACATAATATTGAACTAAAATGTGCAATGAGGGGTTAGGATATGTTCGATAGGCAAGATCTCTGGCTAAGTATGAAGGAGGACCTGAGTTCAAATCCTCAGATCTGTGGAGGGAAGAGAGGAGAGAATTGCTGGGGTTTGCTGTCTGCAAGACTAGATCCAAGTTCAGTGAGAGCTCCTGTGTCTGGGGAACAAGGCAGAGAATGATAGATCAGGACACTGGACACTCTCCTCTGGCCTCTGGACATGTGTGTAGACATGTGCACTTATACACATGTGTGCGTACCCTCCACCCAATATGATATGGAATAAGAGAGATAAGGCCTTGATGTTCTGACAGAAGAAACCACTGAATGATCTCTGGTATGGTACTCGGGCAACATCAGCATGTTTTGGTGCACACTGTTTCCAATTTGATGGTGATCACCTATTCAAAAGTATGGAACTAGGGAAAGGAAAAGATGTTTGTTCAAGTTATTAAAATGTGGATGCAAGTATTAGGATGACTGGGAAAAATAAAATTGCCATCTCTAGGGCATGTGACCGAGAGGTTCAGAGCTAGGATAAGAGCCAATGTTCGTGAAGAGTGTTGCTGATCTCTAAAGTGATGTGTTTGTCTCTGATTAAAGAATGACCCAGAGATGTGGGTGGAATGAGGGTCTGTGGAGGCACCTGTCTTATAAGAGCTTTGGAGATGTGGTGGACCTGGCAGTCTGGTTGAGACATGGGCAGAGAATAATAGCATTTCAGGTGTGGAATGGGACCATGGTTACCACTGTGGTCTTGCTTTCTCCTTGAAGCAGCCAGAGAAGTTCTGTTTGTCATGTTCTGGACACACTTGGAATTCTTTTCCCAGGCTTTACTCTGGGAGGAATGGGGGTAGGGAAGGAAGAAGGTCTTGTTTACCTGAGTGTGTTTAGAGTACCCCACAGCCTCAAACAGATGTGCAGATGTGCTGTGGGGGGTTAGAAAAAAAATCTCAGGGGAAGTCCAAGGGCAAATCCAAGACTGGTGGAAGATAGACAGGGGAGGCACGGTGGCAGGAGCCTGTGGTGGCAGGTCACATTGCATCCACAGTCAGGAAGCAGACAAAGGGGAACGTTGGTACTCATACCTCAGCCCAGGGAGAGGGTCCACCCATATCCAGGGTACACCTTCCCTCCACAGTCGAACCACCCTGAAATGCCCAGAGGTTTGTTGCCCAGTCTTCTTCTTCTTTTTTTTAATGGTGTTTAGAGACAGGGTTTCTCTGTGTTACATTTCTAGCTGTCCTGGAACTAGCTCTTGTAGACCGTGCTGGCCTCGAACTCACACAGATCTGGCTGCCTCTGCCTCCCGAGTGCTGGGATTAAAGGTGTGTGCCACCATCACTCAGTCTGTTTCCCAGTTTTAACTTTAAAAATATGGGTCTTGCCTCAAAGGGGAAGAGAGACAGTTTATTTTGGATCCCAGTGTGAGTGACCATGGTCCAGAAACACAGACTTGAGGTTCTCCAGATTCCATGTCTGACGTGGCTACAGTTTGATACAGGTTTTATATTAACAGAACAAAGAAAGCTACCAATCAAGGCACTTCTCAAACATCGGATAGGCGAGCTAAAGCACTTATGGTAGAGGGAGCCTTTACTGTAAGTCTTGTTTACTCTCTGATGACATTCTTAGTCTTTTGACTGGGAGAAAGAATGGTGTGTTAGGTTAGTACATTTTTAAGGTTTTTTTTTTTCCTTTTACTTGTTAGTCAAAAAAGATGTTAGGTCTGACACAGAGTGGGCAAGGAATGGCTATAAAGGAAGGCAGAGACAGCCCGAGGTAAACTGTAATTAGACTCTGGACATTCCAACTTCTCATAATCAGTTAATCAGCCTTGTAGAAGGTACTTGGAAGGTTTAGCTTCTTTGGGAACTTTGGTTAACATTAGGTTTTTCTAAATCAAGTTGACAGGATTAGCCAGCAATTGGGAGTTGGAGATAGGAAGAGTTCTGTGAATTCAAGGCCAGCATGGTCTACACAGTGAAGTCCAGGTCTACCCAGTGAGACCCTGTCTCAAACAAACAAAACAGCCAGCAATGATCAACACTAACAACAAATGCCAGAAACCAAACCTAACCAAACCAGAAAGAACAGCACAGTTTCAGTGTTTAGGCCACTGATCATTCTGAGTTAGGTTTTGTGTGGTGTGGGGTGTGGCTGACACAGAGGATTCCATAATTGGCTTCTGCTCTTGCAGCGTGATCCTGACCAGAGACCTCTCAGCGCTATCTGTCATCTGCAGACCCCACTTTATCCAACAGACTGGGGACATTGACGGGATGTCAGGGGATGTCAGAGAGCAGCACCACCCATGAAACAGCCCACACATCACCTGGGACAGATGGGGGAGCTGACCCTCCCCCTTTCCAGGTGCAGCACTCAGGAAAGCAGGTCCTGTACCTCACCTGGCAAGCACAGCAGAGCTGACCCTATTGGCAGGAGTACTGGTGAAGCAGCCCTGAGAACATGGCATGGAAGATCTGGCCATGCCCCCATCTGCCATATGGTGGTGTGGGCAGGGGAGTGATTTCCTCCCCGCCTTGCCCTGCCACTTGCCATTGCAGCACTTGGGAGAGTGGCCCCTGCACCTCACCTGGGCAACATCGTAGAGCTGGCCCAGAAGGTATAGGTGTGGGAGAGCTGCCCCTGAGCATGTGGAAGCCGGAGAACTGGCCCCGCCCCTCATTGCTACAAGGGGTGAACTAGCCAGGGCAATGCTGGAGAGCTCACCCTGGTAGTGAGGATGGGGGAGAGCTGGTGGTCAGACCAACCCAGCAAATACTCAGACCCAGAGGCAGGCTTATGAGTTGGCCCACCCCTACCTCCACCCTGTCCATGATCTGCAGGAGCATGTGAAGAGAATGGTCCTCCAGATCCAAAGTTGCAGGATCTTCACAACACAGGGCAAAACCAGGATATCCAAGAGGAGTCCCAATGAGGGCCCAGCGTTGGTAGAGTAGCCAAAACCAGAGTTCTTGAACCAGACCAACGGCTCTTGGCAATGAACACTTGCAAGTAAAGATATAAAAGAGAAAAGGGGTCACTGTGTGGCTCACTGTGTCACACTGCAGCTTCCATGATGAGATTTTCTCTGTTTTTCTCTTAACCTTTATTTTATCTTATTTTGGGGAGGGGAGGTTGCAGTGGCAGAGGGTAGATACAAAGGGATGGGAAATGAATGGAATCGAGATGCATGATGTGAAAGACACAAAAAATAAATAAAAAGTTAAAAAACTTTTTTTTTTTAAAAAAAAAAAAGAGAAAGAAAAAAGGAAAAGGAACAGGCCACAGATCACCGGCACTTTTACCCTTGAGGAGCTGTGATGATTGAGAGTGGAGACTGGAGAGAAGGGAGTGTCTTGGTGTGCATTCTGGGCAGAGGGGCCACTATCCAGGGCTTCTGCCTCCTCCTGGCCTGTGCCTCTCCCTCTGCCAGGTGGAAGCCTGCATTGGAAGTACAGATTGGGGGGCAGTGAGAGGCTCTGCCTCACTCTGAGTTGCACAGTGCCCATTCCTGAATGGAGGCCTGCAGCAGCTGAGCACAGAGGACAAGCTCTTTCTCCTGAAGAACCAGGTCACAGCATCCTGTCTTGATGTCTCCCTTTGCCAGCACCTTCAGAACCCAGAGTGTCAGAACTGCCTAGGACCAGGAGTTTTCTATCTAGATGTAATTCCAAGGTGTGGAAAATATCACCGACCTGTGGGTTGTTTAGTGGATGTGAACTCAAGGTGCTCAGTGTGAGGAAATGATGCCATGCTGGAGTCAGGAGAAGGAGGACTGGGGACATGGATTCCATCTCTAGTGCGGGATAAGCTTGGGGTGGTGCTGCATGCCTGTGATCATAACATTTGGGAAGTGGAAGCAGATGAGATTCAAGGATGACCTACAGAGTGTGCTCAGGACAGCCTGGGACACAGGACACCCTGCTGAGAGATAGAGAGATAAAGAGATGAAGGAGATTAAAGAGAAGAGGGAGAGAGACATGAGAGGAGGAAGAGGAAGGAGAGGAAGAGATGAGAGGGAGAGGAAGGAGAGATGAGAGAGAGGGTGGAGAGATAAGAGAGAGGGATGCTAGGCAGTGGTGGTGCACACCTTTTATCTCAGCCCTTGAGAGGCAGAAGCAGGCAGATCTCTATGAGTTTGAGGCCAGTCGGGTCTACAGAGCAAGTTCCAGCATAGTCAGAGCTGTTACACAGGGAAACTCTGTCTCACAAACAAACAAACAGAGAGGGAGCGAAGGGAGGTAGAGGAAGGGAGAAAGGAAGAGAAAAGAAATGAGAGAAGAGAAGGGGAGGGAGAAAGATGGGAGAGAATATCCTAAAAGAAAACAGGAGAGGAGAACTTTGGGGAAGGTTGATAGAGTCGGAAGGAGCCAAAGCTGAAGAAGACAGTGGGGGCAGATTTGGGGGACCACAGCAAAAGCAGTGGAGCCTGACCGCAGGGGGAGACATCCGCAGTCCCTGGGATCTGAGATGGGGGTGAGATAATACCTCATGGTGTCCATGGTGATACCAAGCTGAGGACACCTGGTTCCTGTCCACAATTTCCCAGAGTTCTTCCTCGCCCACAGGTAATCAGGACTGGATTTTGTCTCCCGAGGTTGGTTCTGCTGCGTGCCGGAGGTCTGGGCTGTGCCTAAGGACTTACTACTACCCAGGAACTGAACCGTGCTGGGCCCTGACATGGACCTCAGAGGTGAGCTGAGGGGTGAGGAAGGGATGTGGGTCCCTTCGTTTATTACTCACCATCTGGTTGGGGCTGCATTCCTGCTGTACCAGGGCCTCAGAGGCAGCAGGGCCAGGCCTGCTGGGTTGTCAGAAAACTTTAAGGCCCTTGGATCTGTGAGTTTGTGCATGTGTACTGGTGAGGGGTGGGTGAGCGGCAAGTGGGGCAGAGGTCTGGGTCGGAGCGGGTAGTCCTTATCTGAATACCCAAGGCTGCTGCGGAAGGACATTGAGTGCGAGTGACCTGTCTGTCTCTTTATGGAGCATCCTCTTCTCCCCCTGTCTCGGCATCCCAGCACAAAGGTGGTGGTCAGTGGCCATGAAGGTCCCTTCCGGAAGCTCAGAGGAGTCCAGACTGCCTGTTGGAAGAAGGGGAGTAAGGAGGACAAGCGGAAGCGTCTCCACGTGGCTGAGTGGCCAGTAATCCTGCAGGGCTAGAGGTGGACTGGCGAGGAGGTGGATGGGAGGGTGGGTGAGGCTGGCTCCCCAAACTCACCTGGTCAAGCCATATCATTTTGATAGAAAAGAATATTCTTGGTGTTGTACAAAGAAATACATAGACAATGCAAAATTAATTCAGGAAGGGAATGTCATTTTGCAAAAGTGGTGTGCTATGTGAGAGCAAGGGCTTGGAAGCACAAAGCAGGCTTAGTGTTTATTCTAGTGCAAGTGGTGACTTGTAACTCACCCCATTGGTGGGGGCTGGACCTTACAATCTGATGTCATTGGCTAATTCCTAATCAGCACAAAGGGTAAGGGCGTGATAGAATTAACAGGCACGCACAACAGAGTTTTCCAAGATGAGAGAGGTTGCATAGTGTTGGCTTTTAACAGCTAACCACCTTAAATAAGAAAGAAACTTATTTCTCATACTCCCCTTTCTCCCTGTGGTAAAATACAAATAACAAAATTACCAGCTTAATTGTAGCCCTCACCATAACAAAGATGATAGAGTTTTATTATTTATTTCTGTGTATAATGTGTACACATGGGCTTGTATGTGACGGTCAGAGAACAACTCTGTGGAGATGTTTCTCTTCCTCCTCCTGGGCTCCAGAGCTCAGACTCAGGTTGTCAAGCTTATGCAGAAAGGCTCTACCTACTGAGCCATCTTACTGGCCAATCTTAGCAGTTTTAAGTGCAAAGCTCAGTGTCTTTAAACACATTCACACTAAGGTCAGCAAGGTGAGTTTGGGGGTGTGGTGAATGACCAGTGCTGCCCCCATCCCCCAACAAGGGGCACTGAGGCCTGACAAGCACTCTGGTCCAGTCTGGGTGCTGCAGGTCTCCCGTACTTTCATGGCAGGGCCCAGGATGGTTCAGTCTCTGGGATGCGAGTCTGGATGAGGGTGCAGCTGGGAGAGAAAACAAGTTGTGCTTGAAGCTGCAGCCCAGGAGTCAGGCAGTGGAGGTGTGTGTGGGGGGTGCAGGGTGACCCAGAGAGCACTGGGGGTGCTGTGGGGGCAGGGGAGCAAAGATGCAGAGGAGTGACCAGAGCAGCTAAATCAGGAGAGTGAGGAGGGCTGGAGGCCCAAGGGAGCCAGTTTGTCCTCCACTATCAGCTGTGGCCGGAGGGTAAACTCTCAGAAGACAGAAGAGAGAACCAGGTCAGGGCTGCCCAGGTGCCAGGGAAGCTGGGTTAGAGGCAGAGGGGAATGAGCAGATGCGGGAAAGGCTGGGGCCCTGACCTGGGCAGAGCGTTCAAGTTTTTCTACAAAGGCAAGCAAGGCCAGGCATGGAATGCGGTGGCATCGGGAGCATGGTGGAGGAAATGTCTCCATTTGTTATCTAAAACTGACCACTTAGTTCTCCACAGACTTTGACTGATGCAAAGGTATCTTTATAGGCATTATCTAGTATTCTTATGATTTTCTCTGGGTACCTGTAGAACCTCATTGTTTCCCAAAATCCTTTCCTCCAAATACTATCGAATGCCTTTCTGAAGTCAATGTAACAGACATACAAGTCTTTTCCAAATTCTTCGTATTTTTCTGCCAGTTGCCTCAAAGTGAAGATCAGATCAATAGTGCTTCTGTTATCTCTGAATCCACATAGGCCTCTGCTAGGATTTCCTCTGTTTAACCCTTGATCTTTTGCAGGATAATGGAGGAGATCTTGCTGCTTGTCTTGAGCTGCCTTCTTTACAACTCTGAAACCTGGACAATAAATGCTCCTCAGAACAGTGACTGAATGTGCTTGAGATGGATGTCTCAGGAGGATTCTAAGTGTCACACGAAGAGATAGGCTGCACAATGATTGTAGGAGCCAGCCACGATAAGCTGAATAGAAACAGATCACCCAAAGGAAGTTCTTTACTTCCAATCATTATCACCTGCCAGAGTAGGACTCAGCCATCCATAAGTTTAATGGAGGCCTGAGTCTCAGTAGTTTACCCTGAAGCAATACCTGGTTGCAGGAAGAACCACAAACTGAGATTACCCGAGCACCACCCAAGAACAGACCATCCAAAGGAAATGCCTAATATTCCAACCGCTGTAGATAGGATCACCTGCTAGCACACTCACCAGGACACCCCTAGACAAATGTCAGCCAATCAGAGGTTCTGAACCTCAGAAACCTCTCACCCCCTTTACTACTATAAAAACCCAATTCTAACTGAGTTCGGGGCTCTCTGTTTATTCCAATATGATGGACACGTGGAGAGACCAAGTCTGCAAACTTGCATTAAATAAAGGCTCTTTGCTTTTACATATGGGACTCAGTCTCCTTGTTGGTTTTTTGGGGGACTTTGTGGATCTGGGCATAACAATGATGACTTTAAGAAACATCTCCATCTATAGAAGGAAGTAAACTACAGGATATAGCAATGGCTTTTGAGATACTTCGGCCATGTTATGAGAATGAATGACAACAGATAGCCGAAGATAGCACTGCTTGGAGGAGTGCACAGGATAAGGTGAAGAGGAAGGCCTAAAACACGCTGGCTAGACAGCACAAAGAAGACTGTGGGAGCTTGGGTGTGACAATAACACAAGCATCTAGGACTGCCCTGGACAGGAACAACTGGAGAACTGCCATAAGCAGGCCTGCCCATGTGTGCTTGAGCATTGCTGGACATAAGTGATGATGATGAATGATGATGGGTACCAGGCAAAAGGTAAGAGGAAGGATGGAGAGAGAGATCCCAGGGAGACATTGCATCTGACTTGAATTCAGGAGTGTTAACACCTAGGCTTTGAGCTGCCTTTTGTGATTGTTAACTTTTGTTTGAAGTGTTTAATTTTTATCTGAGTCCTTCCTGAAGGACCTTAGGTCTTTGTAAGACTTTTTTCCAGGTTTTATGAGAAAACCTGGAAAACCAGGAGGTCTCATGCCTGATAACTGCTTATGCAAATGGTTCCTTCAACAACTCCAGATAAGATATCGGGAAATTGCTTGCTAAAGGTGTAAATTGTGTAATAATAAAAAAGCCTTTTTTTTTTTTTTTAAATTTGCTAAGCAATGGGCAGTCAGTTCATCAGAAACTGATTCACTCTGCTGCATTTGCTAAAGCCTAAATTCATTCTAGAGTGACCCTAATTCTTCCATGGGCCTGTGCAAAACAGAACAAGGACAGAAGGAGGCATATGAACAAGAGAGGTGTGCTGTGGGAATTGCAGAATCTTCTCTCTGGGTAATGATGCAAGATCTGTCCTGTAGACGAGGATACTTGTATTTGTTCTTGGGGACCAAAAGCATATAAAGACATAACTTGGGAGGCATCAAAAAGGACAATAAAACCTGGATTTCCATAACTGAATTGACCATTTATATCATTTTCCTATGTAACACAAAATTAAATTAATGTAAGTGGGGAACAGTCCTGTGGTGATGAGATGGCAAAATTCTTCCTTTTAGGGTGCTTAGGATGGGGCCAATTGAGCCAACATGCTTGTAGGAAGTACAGGTGTATTCAAAATATAAAGGGAAACAAGTCACAGTGAACTTCTATTGTTGAATATTTTGATTAGCTTTAGTCTCTACACAGGGCATGAGACTTAGCAGTGAGGCTACATCAGAACCTCCATTAGCAACATAAAAAGAGGTTGGTATTCAGGTGTGAAAATGTGTAGGGAGGGGTCCTTTACATAGTTAATATCACACAATAATTTTCAAAAATTATTTCATGTTTCTAAGGATGACATTTGAAGCTGTACCTTTTGAGGTGTGCATCCCCAGTAAATATCAACTATTGCAAAGGTGCAATCGGTTTTACTTTCCTGGCGTGAATTTAGAGGATAACCTTTCCAAGACAACTAATGGCATACTGTGTTTTGGACCCAAAGTCTACCACAGTGGATGCATTGTGTTAGGCTTTGGGTTCGGTATAGACTTGTGAAATGGACATGTACAACTCGAAGGCTGATCCTCAAGTGCCCTTGGGTTGCCTTTTACAAAATCTTTTTAAAGAAACCCTGTCTTGAAAAACCAAAAAAAAAAAAAAAAAAACCAAAAAAAACAAAAAACCCCCAAAACTTATTAAATTGGGGCTATCTGACATCATATGTCCTTAACACCTCAAATTTTTACCAATGTATAAACAAGTAAACAAGCCCCCATATACCCATGGTTTCTGGATGCTGTGCTCCCACTCCTCTCCCCCCTCCCTGCTTCTCTCACTGCTTGCTGTTTGTCTGCATTCCTGGCATGTGATCTGGTCATGCTGGGACTCTCCCTACAATGGATCCGGTCTCCCTGTCCTCCCACTCTAAGCTGCACAGGAGCTCTGCCCTTATGTTTCTGTTCTCCTGTACAGCATCTGCTAATCTGGTCCTGTGGGACCACCTGTGTGTTTGCCTGGCTTCTGAAGCCTACACCAGGATTTTAAGCTGGTCAGCTGACAAGAGTTTCCTAGAAAAAGTTTTGTCTGTCTGTTAATATATATGTATAAATAATGTGGCCACAGTATGCTTGTTTTATGTCTCTGTGTATATGTGTGCTTGTTTTAAAATCTGTAAAACTTGTAACTACAGATTACAACAGCTCTGGAAAAATACAAACACGTGAATAAGCTGCCATTTTGGTTGAGGTCAAAGTAAAAACCTCAGTGCCATCTTTGGTAAGAGTACCCATGTATTCCAGCCCTGCCAAGGAGACATTCTGCCTCCAATATACTTTGGTTTACTAAAATATTCCTTCTACCTGACAGGTAATGGTACCCTGACTCTCAAGTACCTTTACAGATCTGAGAGTATGGCATTTAACAAAAGAGCTTCTTATGACAGAGAGACATGCCAGCTCCTGCATCATCCTGCAGCTCCTCCAAGAAGATGCATGGTTGCAGAAGACCTCCTGCCTGGAGGCTTGCTTTTGGATATGGCAAAGCCACCCACACAGCAAAAAGCTGCCTTCTACCTCATCAGCTTCTTGGACACTACACCGGGGATCAATCGTCTCATCCTGCCAAGATAGGTAGACTGAACCCTACTCCCACAGAAAAATCTTAGGGCCTCCTGGTCTCATCAGATAAAGGCAAGTACTGCTTCTAAGACTGGTGTTTGCTAAAGACTATGGAGAGACTTGGGATTGCCTGTGAAACTGGAAAAAGCTGTCTCAATTCTTCTCATTTATTTATCTCTCTCAGATTTGTCTGATGGCATTGGATGACTTAAGGTACTGGTAACACTACTTCATTTGTTAAGTTTCCTGCTAAAACTATAACAGGTGTGCCTCCTTCACAGGTTTCATAGTCCAGGATTAACAGGCTTCAGGTGTATCTTTAGAGGTTCAGAGTTTCAAATTTCCTTTATCCGGTCTGGTAAAAAACTAACTCTCCAGAACCTATTTGAACCCTACCCATTTTCAATCATATTTAATAGGTCACTCTTGCTGTCTGGGCCAAGACTAATTTATAGAGGGCTCTCCAGATAATGCCAGCACCTGTACCAGCTCCTGGGACTTCACCATTGGTACCACCTCTCCTGGCTCAAATGGACACCTACCCAACAACTAAAATCTGGTTTTAAAGGGCATATCTGCTCTCATGTCTTGCTTATTCACCCGTGCCTCTCCTGTGCAACCAGGACACTTCTCTGTCCCATTCTTTCTGGCAGTTAATCACTCTTGCCTTGGCTCTCCCCGTTCATAGGGCTCCCTTGGCTCTCCCCGTTCATAGGGCTGGTAATAACAATCTATTCTTTTCTCCTAGCAATGTGCCTTCTCATCTCCCTCAAGGAACAGATGCTTGAGGTCTCCAAGATTGGATTTAACTGGATGCCTCTCCAGCCACACCTCCTGCTGAGTGTGAGCCCACCAACTCCCTACTTTCCCCTCCCCCATGTTGCCCTGTGCCCACAGGAAGTAGCCAGACTTGAGCTGGTGCTCCTATATACCCAAAGAGTCTGGGATGTTTGGGTGGAAGTCCCATTCCAAGGCCCCTTCCCTGGGAGTTGCCAGTCCAGACTCCACCTCTGAGAAAGCCTGCCAAACAATGACCCCTCCCCAGAGATGCTCAAGACCCCTCCCATAGGGTATTTACATGGTATCCCAGAGAATAAACATGTGTTTTTCTGGTCTTCCTTCCCTGTCTCTTCTCTGGGGAAGGTCATCCAGGAGCTCTGGTATCCATTAAACCTGGGCTTTTTCTAATTTGGTTTGATTTGGTCTGATTTGGATTATTGCGTTGACGGAGAGGTTTATCAGGGTGCAGAAACTTTTCAGAAACTTTAGTTCATGGGTATAAGGTAGTAACAGCAATGGAAGAATAGAGCACTTCAGGGCTTGTCTATAGGTAACATTCCTCTTGAAGACGGAAGTGTGGGGAGCCCACAAGTCTTGTACAGTAAATGTACAGCTGACAGATCTACTGGACTATCCACGCTAAGTGTGTACACACACTCCCTCTGGAGAATTCGTTTTTGCAGAGCTGCAGGAACATCTGTCCTTTGGATAAGTCACTGTCAAATCTGTAAAAATCTTGTGAAATCATGGCATTTCTCCCTTCTATAGTATACCAGCAGTGTACCAGTGTATAAACCTGACTTTTTCGGTAGGGCAGTTGGATACCCCCACCCACACCACGAAGACATGGTGTGAAAAGGATTCAATCAAGTCCTCATTCTCATAATCAAAATCTACATAAAAATAATCCCCCAGAGACTTTCTTTATTGATAGTAGTCACTGATAAGAAAGGAGCCTCACACAGGAGGTAATATGTCTGCTCTAACAGCAGACTCAGGAAGGTAAAATCTACTGGTCTTCTGCTCTGACTTATTTACCCTTCACCTTGGTTTCAATTAACATAAGAGCATAGCCCAGGAAATTAACTGTTTATACAGGAAAAAGGCCTGAGCTGATAAAACTAGCTTCAGAGAGAAAAATTCTTACCTGGGCACCCTGCTGAAGTAAAAAGCTAGTCCCCAGAAGAGATTCCTTTTTACTCAACCAGCTAGATGCTAATGCAAATCAAGCCTGCAGGTTAGTATAGCTACCAAGGCTGTGTTCCCAAGGGCAGGGAAACTTCACAGCCACACCCCCTCCGATGCTTTCTGGTTAGATCCACCGGTTTCTTATGACTCTGTGAAAATACATGCATGATATCATTGTTTCCACCCATGGGATTGTCAGCTTGTCTGTGTGCCTACATAAACTGAAAGCCTTGTGGAGACCACACCTTAGCCTTATCCCCTACCCTTATGCCTTATCCTGATGTCTGATGCTTTGCCCTTATGCTCACCTTCCCTTAAGGAATAAAGAAACTTGCAGGAAAAACGTGCCTAAGTCAGTCAATTTGTTTTACCCCTCCGATCCCATTCCCAAGCCAGTCTTTGCTTGTCCTATAAGTCCTAATCTGAACCCCGAGAGAGTGCTGAGGCCAGTACTCAGTAATCCTTGACACATAAGTACCTTAATTTCTCCAGTGTAATCTTCTTCAACTACACTAGGAACAACAGTAAGTCCCTTTGAATGTAGACTACCTTCTGCCAAACCTGATCCTGTTGGTTCCAGGGTGGTTGCGCAAAAAGGGGGACAGACCACCAAAATCTAATAAACCAGAAGCAAACTTTATTCCAGAAATCAGATTCCAGGAAAACCAGAAGCAAACTTAAGAGTAAAAAAATAGAAAACACTGTGGGGCACAGAAGCTTATCAGCTAGCTGAGACCACAGCCAGAAATGGTGTTTGTTAGGTTGTGGCAAAATGCTGGTTTCTGAATCCACCTTTTTATAGTAGGGGTACCAAGCATTAGGTCTGAACCAAGGAATTTTTTAATTGATTTTTATTGAGCTCTATATTTTTCTCTGCTCCCTTCCCTGCCTTTCCTCTCTCCCCTCCAACCTTCCCCCAAGGTCCCCATGCTCCCTATTTACTCAGGAGATCTTGTCTTTTTCTACTTCCCATGTAGATTAGACCTATGCAAGTCTCTCTTAGTATCCATATTGTTGTCTAAATTCTCGGGATTGTGGTTTCTTTGCTTTATGTTTAAAAACCACTTATGAGTGAGTATATGTGATAATTGTGTTTCTGTGTCTGGGTTACCTCACTCAAAATAATGTTTTCTAGCTCCATCCATTTTCCTGCAAAATTCAAGATGTTATTTTTTTTCTGCTATGTAGTACTCCATTCTGTAAATGTACCACATTTTCCTTATCCTTTCTTTGGTCGAGGGACATTTAGGTTGTTTCCAGGTTCTGGCTATGACAAACAAAGCTGCTATGAACATAGTTGAGCACATGTCCTTGTGGTATGATTGAGCATCCCTTGGATAAATACCCAAAAGTGGTATTGCTGGGTCTTGAGGAAGGTTGTTTTTTAATTGTCTGAGAAATTGCCACACTGACATCCAAAGGGGCTATACCAGCTTGCATTCCCATCAGCAATGCAGAAGTGTTCCCTTTTCCCCACAACCTCTCCAGCATAAGTTGTCATCAGTGTTTTTGATCTTGGCCATTCTTACAGGTGTAAGATGGAATCTCAGAGTTGTTTTGATTTGCATTTCTCTGATGACTAAGGATGTTGAGCATTTCCTTAAGTGTCTTTCAGCCATTTTAGATTCCTCTGCTGAGAGTTCTCTGTTTAGGTCTGTACTCCATTTTTTTTTTTATTGGATTATGTGTTCTTTTGATGACCAAATTTCTTGAGTTCTTTGTATATTTTGGAGATCAGACCTCTGTCTGATGTGGGGTTAGTGAAGATCTTTTCCCATTCTGTAGGCTGTCGTTTTGTCTTGTTGACCATGTCCTTTGCTTTACAGAAGCTTTTCAGTTTCAGGAGGTCCCATTTATTAATTTTATTTATCTCAGTGTCTTTGCTAATTGTGTTAGATTTAGGAAGTGGTCTCCTGTGCCAATACTTTCAAGTGTACTTCCCACTTTCTCTTCTATGAGGTTCAGTGTGGCTGGCTTTATGTTGAGGTCTTTGATCCATTTGGACTTGAGTTTTGTGCATGGTGATAGATA
This sequence comes from Ondatra zibethicus, assembly GCA_004026605.1. NCBI lineage: Eukaryota > Metazoa > Chordata > Mammalia > Rodentia > Cricetidae > Ondatra > Ondatra zibethicus. Next base: position 21,156 of record PVIU01017618.1, read on the forward strand.
TGTGTCTATTTTCATTCTTCTACATGTTGATATCCAGTTATGCCAGCACCACTTGTTAAATATTCTTTCTTTTTTCCATTTGTTATTTTTTTCCTTCTTTGTCAAAAATCAGATGTTTGAAGGTGTGTGGATTAATATCTGGGTCTTCTATTCAGTTCTATTGGTCCTCCTATCTATTCTTATGCCAATACTAGGCTGTTTTCAGTACCTTAGTTTGAAGTCAGGGATTGTGATGCCTCCAGAAGTTCTTTTATTGCACAGGATTGTTTTGTTTATCCTAGATTTTTTGCTTTTCCATATGAAATTGAGTACCATTCTTTTGAGGTCTGTGAAGAATTTTGCTGGGCATTGCATTGAATCTGTAGATTGCTTTTGGTAAGATTGCCATTTTTACTATATTAATTCTGCCTACCCAAGAGCATGGGAGATCTTTCCACTTTCTGGTATTTTCTTCAATTTCTTTCTTCAAAGATTTAAAGTTCTGAACAAAGGAACTTTTACAATCTTGCCCCAACCCGCAGGTCAGTCAATGGAGACTCTAAGGGGAGGAGTGAGAGTTGAAAGGGACAAGAGATGTAAGAGATGTAGACAAGACAGGATTCTGATCAAGTCTCATTTATTAGGGGAGTAATTGGGGTAGATATAGGGTAATGGAAAGAAGGGAGTGGGTTCTAACTTCAATGGGTAACTAGACAGCTATCATGAAATATGTTCCAGAAGAGATTACAGTGAAGTCACTAACTTCAAGGAAACAGATTTTTTTTTAACAATTAGTCAGAAAAAGGGACTGCTTGTAATATTGAAAGGTTAATAAATCAGAATGATTGGTTCTTAGGCTGGGAACTTAGAAGATAGCAGAAAGCTTTTCATACTATCTCAAGGTAAAACTCGGATACAGACCACCATACTTTATAACCTCCATTATCAGAGCTCACTAGTCAAACCAGGTGTTTGCACCATGGTCACTGTTTCTCCCCTTTTATGGTGCCAATTTTCAACAACAGAGACAGTGCCTAACCCAGAGGTCACGTATCTCTGTCTCCTAGAGGTTAACTCAGTTCATATCTGTCATTCATCAAGGATGGCCAGGACACTACTCTCAGTTTGCAAAGAGAAGCTCAGGCCTTGTAATAGAACAGCCAGTTGTAAAATGACATGACCTAAGCTGAGGGAGGCTTCCCAAGCATCTGAGAAAATAGCTCACTGTGAATGACTGACCCTTGATCTACTGAGAAATCTGCTGACTGTCTGGTCTCATTCCCTAGACTTATAACTTTATATTTCTTTATTTCTACATTCTTATTTTTGGAATCTACATTTTAATTTTCTTATTCTTGGACTCATCAGTTACAATCTTCATTTTTTCAGTTAAACTAATGTTTGTGCTTAACCTATTGCCTTCCTTGGTACTTCCAGATAGTGTTTACTGTAGCCCTGTGTCTTCCCTCTGATGCTGCCAGTTTCACATAGCAGGGATAATGGGTAACCCAAAGGCCAGATATCTATTTCCTAAAAGTTGACTCAGCTCATACCCGTAGGCTAGCTCTCAGTTTGCAGAGAGATGCTTTGGCCTTTGTAAATAGAGCTATGGGTTGTAAAGCAGAGTAACCCACTGTTAATAGTTAATCCTTAAGCTACTGAGAAAGCTGCTGACAGTCTGTTCTCATTCTCCTAGGCTTACAACTTTATTTCTATATTCCTTTATTTCTACATTCCTATTTTTGGAATCTACATTTTTATATTCTTATTCTTGGACTCTTCAGTCCTACTGTGCCTGGGGAAAATAGGTCCCCAAATTCCTGTAGGCACTGCTTGTATGCCCATTGCAATAATAAGATCCACATTCCTACCTGCTGGCAGGTCTAATCCTGCACCCCCTGAGGTTGCTACTGGCAGAGACAAAACATTCCATTGCCCACTGGGTATTGTAACGGGGTAAAGATTTCTCCATCTTCTCTCAGCTGAATTCATTTTTGGTTTCTACCCCCATCCTGAAAAGTCCCGTGGGAAAGCACCCAACTTTATTCTAGAAAATCATGGTTGAAATGCCCTAACTAACTTCATGTTCTTGGCTCTTGTTCAACTACTTGCTTGCTTTTCAATGAAACTGCCAATGAGGATGTAGTTTTTCTGTGATCTTTGTCTTTAAAACTCCCATAACATACATCGAGGCTGCTCTATAAGAAGTGTTTCTCCCCAGGCAGTTGCTGGTTGTGTTAACAGAGACTCAATTCGGACTTTGGTGGTGCTGAGTGGTCTTTGGGTCTTTACCCTGTAACAAATACATCCCCTGAGTCCTTGCTAACTACAGTTATTTCCTGATGCCACAGGAAGACAGACAAGGGGTTGCTCATCCTTATAAAACTTGTTCTCCATTGATTAGCCAACAAGTGCAGAATTTGGCATGTTAAAATTACCATTAGCTGTCTGTGAGCCACCAAGCCATCTCTACTGTCCTTCTGCAGGTGCCCTGTTTTCCCACATCTTCAGGAACTGGCCACCTAGTCTCAGTGCTTGCCTGTAATGGACAAAGACTTTTCTTTTGTTGGCTCAGTAACCACCCATCTTTTTTTTACTACTTTTTTTAAGGCAACCAAGAAATCAACAAAGATTCCAAAAGGACCAGGAATATTTTGAAGGTCTAGGTATGTTTCAGGCAGTTTTGCCATGTTTACAGTGCAGTCAGTGAAATGTGTTTCTTTCTCAGCTGATGTTGTTGACAACAGGCTGTGGCAATGGCAGCCATGAGACACACTTACCAGCAAGAAGCTAAGGGAGGAAAGCATGCGCAAGACTCTTCCCTGGACCCCTCTCTATCTGGGCCACTGCAGGAAGGTGCTGTCCACTCAGTCAATACTTCCTGGAACCGCCTTCCCAGAGATGTGTCTTAGTTGATTCTAGAGCTTAGAAAGCTGATGGTTAAGTAGCTTTAAGCACTGTGGTTAAGTAACCACAGTAGGGTTGGCTGGTTTTATATGGTTGGATTTTAAAAGTTCTCTATGTACTTTGGATGATAGTCCTTCATCAGATAATTTTTTTGTTTTTTTTTTGCAATCAGTTTATAGCTTGTTTTTCCTTTTCCTCAGAGAAGAAAAATTTAATTAATGATTAATTTTTTATTTTTAACTATTAATTTTAATTTATTAATTTTAATCATTTTTTTATGTACCCTGCCTTTGGTGTTGTTTCTAAAAGGTCATCACCAAAACTCTCATGGTCTCCATTTCCTCCTGAGCTGTCCGCTAGGAGGTTATTTGCAGTTAAGTCTTTGAGCTGTACTTGATTAACTTTTATGAAGGCTGGGCAGTGTTTTGCTTGTTTGTTTTGTATGTGGGTGTTCAACCAATCCAGCACTGTCTGACATTATTGTCTGACTGTATTGACATTACCCCTTTGCTGAAGATCAGTGAGCTGATATCTGTGGGTCTATTTCTGGGCTCTTAATTCTGCTACATTCGTTTACCTGCATCAGGTAGTGTGAGTCCTAAGACTTTATCCCTCATCACTATGTCAGCTGTTCTGGGGGTTTAATTAAATTAAAATTTAAATTAATCTCTCCCCCCTCTCTCTTTTTCCGACACAGAGGTTGGACTCACTACGTAGCTAAGGATGACCTTGAAATCTTGATTCTCCTGCCTCCACCTGCAAAGTGCTGGGATCAAACTCTGGCTTTGTGAACGCTAGGAGAGCCAGTCTACCAACCAAGACAAATTCCCAGCTCTGAATCAGTCTCTTGATACTTACAAAATAACTTGCTAGGATTCTGATGGTGCCTTCCTGATTCCATATGGCAAGAGCAGGTATGCCCACGGCTTTGAGTCTTCTAGGACATCTCTGGTAGAGAAGGCCGGCTGGCTCTCAGCCAGGTACTGGAAGCCTGAGAAGGACCGCCAAGGAGAGAAGCAAAGGTGGATAGAAGGTCTCAGTACTCTGTTTCCCAGAGGCCCTGGGGCCCAGGCTTAACAAGGGTAAGAGGATGAAGGCAGTTAGCTGACAGGAATTAGAGAGGGCAGAGGAGTAAGAAACATGAATTAAAAAAAAGACATGGGGGCACCAAACTCCATTCTGCTTGTCACCTCTGGGTGATTCTGTGTTCTCACCTGCTAAAACTGGATCAGGAGAACACAAAGCAGAAGTGTGAAGAGGTCTCTAACAGACTTGGAAACAGCACCAGCCAGAAAAGAGAACCTGCTGGCACCATGGTCCTTACGCAGCCCCCATCCCTCCTCCACGCAGGGTACAGTGTCAGCATCCAGCCCAGAGATCCTATCAGGCAGAGGACAAGCCTAGGTCTTGGGACAGGACCATGGGTCTGGGGCCCCCGAGGGGTGCATCTGAGTCCTGCGAACTGGAATTGCAGGGTCTAACCGGCCGCTAGTGTTAATGACCTAGTAAGAAGCTGAGGGTCCCTAGGCAGGAACTGCTCAGGATGCTCTGGAGTAGGCACCAATGGGAGGGGCACCGGTGTACGTGTCCCTAGGCTGATTGTGTGCCCTAGGGTAAAGGTCTGGACGCCACAGGCCGGGAGGGGCGGAGCTTCTCGGTACCAGCCCAACCTCTGGCCAACGGCTGTCCTTAGGAAGCTAGGGGTGTGGGTCTGTGTTCCCAAGTGGGTCCCTCCCTGCGTCCCTCCCTGCCGTCACCCGTCTCCTGATGCTGTCGTGGTGGGCTGCGCTAGCTGGAGCAAGTGAGGCGGAGCGATGACGGAGCTGCGTTTGGGTGAGTGACCTCAGCGGGACAGTTATAAAGAACAAACGCTGTGTGCTCCCTCCGAGGCTTCCCTCCCCTTTATACTCCCCTCCCTTTTCTAATCCCACCCGGGCGGCAGCGCTATCTCAGGTAGCTTCTGGTGTCCACAGGGAAATGGGAGCTAAGAGCAGAGGAAAGGAGGCCACAGGGGATCCTGCAGGTGGGGTGAGGACCCACCCCTCCCCGAGGCGCACCAGGCTTTTCTTTAAACTTTGTATCTCCTTGAGCACTGGATTTAGCTTTATTACAGCTCCTGGTGCTCATTTTCTCCTCACACCGGGCATTTTGTGTTTTTCTTTGTCCAGCTTGTTCCTTTTCATGATAGACCAGCGTAAGTGATTACTAATGACTACAGAGTTATTAGCTCTGTCAGTAGTAGGCTGACTTTAAATCTCCTCTTCTACACCATTAATCCAAAACTCTTCATTTTATTTTCGGTCATATTTTTCTTTTTTTTTTTTTGGACAAGGGCAGAAAGAAGCTACGTTCTTTGCCAAAATATCACAAGAATGGCCCTTAGGCCACTAATATTCTTCCCGTCTGAAACTGGAGTTGGACCCTCATAATTTATATCACTCTCAGCCCTGCTGTCTTCCATGTCCTATTAGGATGCACATTAAACCCGACTTAAAGAGTTCAACCACTTTTCTAGTCCGGGGTTGCAGAGCCCACATTCTGCCAACAAGCCAGCCACAGCAATACCCTGCTCCCTGGCATCAACTTCTGTCTTAGTTACCGCACAGGGCTTTGATAGGAAAGGACAGGAATTCACCGGTAGGTGAAGTTAGATTTTTCTACCTGGAGGGGGATTAGGGGAAAAGGCACTCACAAACTCTCCTGGTGGTTTTCTACTTTAGTCTCTCTCTCTCCTTCCTCTCATGCTCTTTCACAGCTTTTAAATCCCAACAGAATCTTTCAGTACAAGGGTCAAAACGGTTGTATTTCATTTCTTAAGTGAATGAACATAGGTAAAAACATGTTTTTCATCTCCCTCACATGATTAAACATTTTATGTATTACAGGTGAAAAAAAATTATCCTAAGAACCCACATACGTTCATACCCAAGCAACTTGCTAAAGAATAGCTGTGTGGGCAAGCAAAGTGCTCTTGGCAGGTCTTTTACTGGCAGGCTGCATTTTGCAGTTATAGAGAAAGGGCCAATTACTTTATTACTTATCTTGAAAGATAATCTTGTAAGGAATCTTAAAGGAGTCACAAACCTAAACTTTTATATATGAGAAAGAATCATAAATTCTTTAAATCTTTAGGGTGCATATCCATTCCTTAGTAGTTTTTTTATGTCAGGATATTGAGGGCAGAAATATGGTTTAAGGAATTAATTGTCACCTTTGATCATCAACCAAACCTAGCAAGGAGAGTAGTCAGCCTAAGACAATTGGGCTGCTTTGTTCTTGTTCCCTGACCTTAAAGAGTTCCACACTCAACTATGTGCCTTTCTCAAACTTCGGCATGTCTTCTTGGGCTTTTCACCTCAAAGTTATTTAACAAAAACATCTTAGTCTAACTACATCATTGTCAGAGCTTTGCTTCAGCTGTGATGCACTCTGAGACCTGTGAACACATCTTGCGACAATAAGGTTAAAAGAATTTAAACTAGCAGAGCTACTGTGATTCAATTGTTAATCATTAATTTGAGCTACAATCCATGCAGCCCACAGACCCTGGCTGTGAAACTTTTCTTATATTTATTTTTGTTTATCTAAACTCTGTATAAGCTATCATTATCATTATCAAATTTGATCGTATTTAGGGAGGGGTCGTGTCCTTGACAATCCACAGTAAAAATGCCCAATAGAACGCAATGTTTCCAAGCGATAAACACTCTACATTACAGGCAGATCTCCCTGTGTGGTCCACTCACACCAGTCCAGATGCCAGAGAAAGAGCTGCAGCAAACATATAAAGGCGCAGCAGCAGAAGCAAAAGACATTCCAAGGTCTGCAGTCCCCTGTCCTTGCCTAAATGAGATTGTCCCATCAGAGGATTCCCTTCTGCTGGGCTGACACCTGGAACTTCAATTGCAGCTCGCTCCTCCTCTGGCATGGCCCATGGCACTCAGTCCCCGTTCTATTGCTGTGAAGAGACAGCATGACCGCAGTGACTCATTTAGTTGGGACTTGCTTATAGTTTCAGAGCCTTACAGTCTTGGTCCATTATCATCATGTTGGCATACGTGGCACTAGAGCAGCAGTTGAGAGCTCCAGCTGACCCCCAGGCGGCAGGCAAAGAGTGAGAGAGAGGCTGGGCTGGACATGGGTTTTTGAAACCTTAAAGTTAAAAAAACCCAAAACACTGCACTTCCTCCAACAAGGCCACATTACTCTAACATGGCCATACCACCCGAGCCTTCTCAAGTAGTGCCACTCCCTGGTGACCAAGCATTCAAATATGAGCCCGTAGGGGCCATTCTTATTCAAATCACCAAGTCCAGTTTCCCAGATATGATTTTAATATGCCCATATGCCCCTATAGTCTCAACTCCCACCTATATCTATATAGGGTGTCAGTGCAGGTGGAGTTAGGGTGGACCTAGAGCTCCATAGACTGGTTTCAGAGTCCAGAAATGGACCCATGTGTGTGTAGTTGAGTGGCTTTTTTGTTGTTTGGTTTTGTTTTTAGACCAGTTTTCTTTGTGTAACCTCGGTTGCCCTGGAGTTCACTCTATAGAGCAATTGGCCTCTAACTCAGAAATCCACCTGCCTCTGCCTCCCAAGTGCTGGGATTAAAGGTATGTGCCAGCACCACCTGGCTAGATAGGAGTCTTCAAAAAAACGAATTAATTTTATTATTTTAAAATTATGTGAATGTGTCCGTGTGTGGGTATGTGAGGCCAGTGGAGGCCAGAGGTATCAGTAGGGCCTCTTAGAGCTCAAATTACAGGAAGTTGTGAGCCGCGCACTGTGAGTGTGAGAATTGAACCGGGGTCCTGTGCAAGTGCAGGGTATCCGCTGAGCTGTCTCTCTAGTGTGACTGAAAACACTTTTTCTTTTTTAGATTTATTTTTATTGTTTGAGAATTTCATATATGCACATATATATACATCTATATATATATGTTTTGATCGAATGTACCTTATATTCCTCCCCTCCAACTCCTCTTCTATTCCTTAACCCTGACTTTCCTCACAACTTCATGTGATTAAAAAAAAAACCAACAAACCACTGAATCCACTTGATGCCACCTGCATGTGCTTGGGTGTAAGGTCACCCACTGGAGCATGAGAAGGTAAGAGGCTGCATTCCTGAAGGAAATGGACTCTTCTCTCCCCAGTGGCTGAGAGTTACCAGCAGTCCTTAGATAGGATGGGACTTCAGAGCCCCCCCCATCTGTGCTGCAATATTTAGCCAGTGCTTTTTTTTTCATTTTATATACTATCCCCATCCCCCTTCCCTCCCGTCCTGCTCCCCTCAACCTCCCCCATCCCATCCCCCCATCCACTCACCAGAGAGATAGGCTCTCCCTTGGGGGAGTCAACAAAGACTGGTATACCAGGTTGAGGCAGGACCTAGCCCCTCCCTCCTGTATCAAGGCTGAAGAAGGTATCCCACCATAGGGAATGGGATCCAAAAAACCAGTTCATGTACCCAGAATAAGTCCTGATCCCACTGCCATGGGCACCCCCAACAGATCAAGCCACATAACTGTCACCCACATTCAGAGGGTTTAGTTTGGTCCCATGTAGATTCCCCAACTGTCAGTTCAGAGTCTGTGAGCTCCCACTAGCTTGGGTCAGTTGTCTCTGTGGTTTTTCCAATTGTGATCTTGACCCCCCTCTTCCCCCGCTCCTATGATTCCTCATCCATCCCTTCAACTAATCTCCAGGAGCTCAGCCCAGTGCTTGGCTGTGGACCACTGTATCTGCTTCTATCAGTTACTGCATGTAGGTTCTATGATGACAATTAGAATAGTCACTAATCTGATTAAAGGGGAAGGCCAGTTCAGGCACCCTCTCCACTATTGCTAGGAGGCTTAGCTGGGGTCATCCTTGTAGATTCCTGGGAATTTCTCTAGTACCTGTTTCTCCTTAACCCCGTAATGGCTCCCTCTAAACATTGCTCCCCCTCTCTGTCCTTCCCCCAACTCAGCCATCTTGAGCCCTCTTGTTCCCATCCCCCATTCCCTCCCTTCTACTCACCTTCCCAGTTTACCCAGGAGATCTTAACTGTTTCCCTTTTCTGGGGCCCTCCATGTGTGTCCCACTTAGAGTTCTCCTTTTTACCGAGCTTCTCTGGGGGCTGTGGGTTGTAGCCTGGTTGTCCTTTGCTTTACTTCTAATATCCACTTATGAGTGACCATGTTCTCCTTTCTGTGTCTGGGTTACCTCACCATTATCACTGCTGAGTAATACTTCATTGTGTAAATGTACCACGTTTTCTTTATCTGTTTTTCAATTGAGGGGCATCTAGGTTGTGTCCAGGTTCTGGCTGTTATAATAATGCTGCTATGAACATAGTTGAACAAATGTCCCTGTAGTATGATTGAGCACCCTTTGGGTATATGCCCAAGAATGGTATTCCTGGGTCTTGCCATAGGTTGATTCTCAATTTTCTGAGAAAACCGCCACACTGATTTCCAGAGTGGTTGTACAAGTCTGCATTCCCACCAGCAATGGAGGAGTGTTCCCCTTACTCCACATCCTCTCCAGCATTAGCTATCTTGGTGTTTTTGATATCAGCCATTCTGATGGGTATAAGATGGTATCTCAGAGTCATTTTGATTTGTAATTCCCTGATGCTAAGGATGTTGAGCAATTTCCTGAATGTCTTTCAGCCATTTGAGATTCTTCTGTTGAGTAGTCTCTGTTTAGATCAGTACCCCTTTTAAGAATTGGATTTTTTAACCCAGGATAGCCAAAACAATCCTGTACAATAAAAGAACTTCTGGAGGCATCACAATCCCCGACTTCAAACTCTACTACAGACCTACAGTACTGAAAACATCCTGGTATTGTCATAAACACAGAGAGAATACAAATGGAATTGAATTGAAGACCCGGATATTAATTCACACAACTTTGATTGAGCTCCTGATTTTTAACAAAGAAGCAAAAATTTTCAAATGGAAAAAAGAAAGCATATTTAACAAAAGGTGTTGGAATAACTGGATATCAACATATAGAAGAATGAAAATAGACCTATATCTATCACCATGCACAAAACTCAAGTCTAGATGGATCAAAGGCCTCAACATAAAGCCAGCCACACTGAACTTTATAGAAGAGAGAGTGGGAAGTAACTTGAAAGTATTGGCACAGGAGACCACTTCCTAAATATAACCCCAGTAGCACAGACACTAAGAGAAACAATTAATAAATGGGACCTCCTGAAACTGAAAAGCTTCTGTAAAGCAAAGGACATGGTCAACAAGACAAAACGACAGCCTACAGAATGGGAAAAGATCTTCACCAACCCCACATCAGACAGAGGTCTGATCTCCAAAATATACAAAGAACTCAAGAACTGGTCATCAAAAGAACAAATAACCCAATTAAAAAAAAATGGAGTACAGACTTAAACAGAGAACTCTCAACCAGAGGAATATAAAATGACTGAAAGACACTTAAGGAAATGTTCAACATCCTTAGTCATCAGAGAAATGCAAATCAAAACAACTCTGAGATTCCATCTTACACCTGTAAGAATGGCCAAGATCAAAAACACTGATGACAACTTATGCTGGAGAGGTTGTGGGGAAAAGGGAATACTTCTGCATTGCTGGTGGGAATGCAAGCTGGTATAGTCCTCTGGATATCAGTATGGTGACTTCTCAGAAAATTAGGAAACAACCTTCCTCAAGACCCAACAACACCACTTTTGGGTATATATTCAAAGGATGCTCAATCATGCCACAAGGACATGTATGTGCTCAACTATGTTTATAGCAGCATTGTTTGTTATAGCCAGAACCTGGAAACAACCTAAATGCCCCTTGACCAAAGAATGGATAAGGAAAATGTGGTACATTTACACAATGGAATACTACACAGCAGAAAAAAAAATGACATTTTGAAATTTGCAGGCAAATGGATGGATCTAGAAAACATCATTTTGAGTGAGGTAACCCAGACCCAGAAACACAATTATCATATATACACACTCATAAGTGGTTTTTAAACATAAAGCAAAGAAAAATAGCCTAAAAATCATAATTCCAGAGAACCTAGACAATAATGAGGACCCTAAGAGAGACACACATAGTTCTAATCTACATGGGAATTAGAAAAAGACAAGATCTCCTGAGTAAATTGGGAGCAAGGGGACCTTGGGAGAGGATTTAAGTGGGGAGAGGAGAGGAGCAGAGAAAAATGTATAAAGTCAAGGGGCTAGAGAGATGGCTCAGTGGTTAAGAGCACTGCCTGCTCTTCAGAGGTCCTGAGTTCAATTCCCAGCAACCACATAGTGGCTCACAACCATCTATAGTGAGATCTGATGCCCTCTTCTGGCCTGCCAGCATATATGCAGGCAGAAAACTGTATACATAATAAATAAAAAATTTAAATGTATAAAAAAAAATCAATACAAAAGTGCATTGTAAGCAACTTCCAAAACTCTAGAATTGACAGAGACATCTCACTGCCTGGACAGTCACCCAAAGTTCTTTTGTATCATTGGGGCATCCATATTCAGTCTATAGGCCCATAATATCTAGCAGACTTTTCAGTGAAGCAGGAAATTTGAGGAAGATCTGTATCCCCTTGATCTCTTTTTGTTTTACTTCTGTAGCTAGGACCTCAAGAACTGTATTGAATAGATATGGAGAGAGTGGACAACCTTGTCTTGTTCCTGATTTCAGTGGGATCACTGAGAGTTTTTCTCCATTTAGTTTGATGTTGGCTGTTGGCTTGCTGTATATTGCCTTTATTATGTTTAGGTATGTTCCTTGTATCCCTGCTCTCTCCAAGACCTTTATCATGAAGGGATATTGTATTTTGTCAAAAGATTTTTTAGGCGTCTGATGAGATGATCATGTGGTTTTTATTTTTCAGTTTGTTTATATGGTGGGTTACGTTGACAGATTTTCGTATGTTGAACCATCCCTGCATCTCTGGGATGAAGCCAATTTGATCATGGTGGATGATGGTTCTGATGTGTTCTTGGATTTGATTTACCAATATTTTATTTAGTATTTTTGCATCAATGTTCATGAGTGAGATTGGTCTGTAATTCTATTTCTTAGTAATGTCTTTATGTGGTTTGGCTATCAGGGTAATTGTAGCCTCATAAAAGGGGTTTGACAATGGTCCTTCTGTTTCTATTGTGTGGAATAATTTGAGGAGTATTGGTATTAGTTCTTCTTTGAAAGTCTTGTAGAATTCTGAGCCAAAACCATCTGGTCCTGGGCTTTTTTTGGTTGGGAGACTTTTGATGACTGTTTCTATTTCTTCAGCAGTTATAGGTCTGTTTAATTTGCTTATCTGGTCTTGATTTAATTTTGGTAAGTGATATTTATCCAGAAAGTTGTCCATTTCCTTTAAGTTTTCCAATTTTGTAGAGTACAGGTTTTCAAAATATGACCTGATGATTCTCTGTTTCCTCTGTGTCTGTTGTTATGACCCCCTTTTCATTTCTGATTTTGTTAATTTGGATATTCTCTCTCTGCTTTTTGGTTAGTTTGAATAAAGGTTTGTCTGTTTTGTTGATTTTAGCTCTCAATTTTATTATTTCCTGCTATATGGTTCTCTTGAGTGAGTTTGCTTCTTTTTGTTCTAAAGTTTTCAAATGTCTGTCAAGTCACTAGTGTGGGATTTTTTCCAGCTTCTTTATGTAGGCATTTAGTGCTATGAACTTGCCTCTTAATACTGCTTTCATTGTGTCCCAAAAATTTGGACATGTTTTGTTTTGTGGTCATTTTCATTGAATTTTAGGAAGTCTTTAATTTCTCCCTTGACCCATTGATGATTCAGGTGAGTATTGTTTAATTTCCATGTGTTTGTGGGCTTTCTGGTATTTGTATTGCTGTTGAATTCTAGCTTTAAGTAATGGTAATCTGATAAAGTACAAGGGGTTATTCTAATTTTTTTTTGTATCTGTGGAGGTTTGCTTTGTTACTGAGTATGTGGTCAATTTTAGAGGAGGTTCCATGAGGCACTGAGAAGAAGGTATATTCTTTTTCGTTTGGATGGAATGTTCCATAGATATATGTTAAGTCTATTTGAGTCATGACATCTGGTAGTTCTCTTATTTCTCTGTTAAGTTTCTCTCTGGCAGACCTGTTGGTGAGAGTGGGGTGTTGAAGTCTCCAACTATTTGTCTGTGGGGTTTAATGTGTGATTTAATCTTTAGTGATGCTTATTTTACAAATGTGAGTGCCCTTGTATTTGGAGCATAGATATTCAGAACTGAGACTTCATCTTGATTGATTTTTACTGTGATAAGTATAAAATGTCCTTCTCCATCTCTTTTGATTGATTTTAGTTTGAAACCTATCTTGTTAGATATTAGGATAGCTACACCTGCTTGTTTCTTAGGTCCATTTGATTGGCAATTCCTTTCCCGACTGGTATAGGAGGTTCTTCTGTTTGTGTGTTGCTTTCATTGATTGATGAATAAAGAAACTGCCTTGGCCTAGTTGATAGGGCAGAACTTAGGTAGGATGGGAAGACAAAACTGAGGGAGGAAGAGAGATAGAGTAGGAGTGGGATACCATGGATCCACCAGAGACAGACATTCTGAATCTTTCCTGGTAAGCCACTGCCATGTGGCAATATACAGATTAATAGAAATGGGTTAACTCAAGATGTGAGAGTTAGCCAATAAGATAGAGATAATGGGCCAAACAGTGATTAATTAATACAATTTCTGTGTGGTTATTTTGGGGTTAAGATAGCCGGGTGGCTGGGAACAACAGCAACACCGAAACCTTTGCTCTGAGGCAATGTCTGTCTGAGTGGTTGAGGTGTGTTTTTTGCATGCAGCAGAAGTATGGGTCTTGTTTTCATATCCATTCTGTCAGCCTGTTTTTTTTTATAAGTGAATTGAGTCCATTGATATGAAGAGATATTAATGATCAGTGATTGTTAGTTCCTGCTGTTTTTCAGTGGTAGTGTTTGTGTGCTTTCCTTCTTTGGGGTTTGCTGGTGTGAGGTTATCTGTTGCCTGTTTTCATGGGTGCAGCTAACTTCCTTGGGTTGGAAGTTAGTTTTCCTTCTAGTGATTTCTGTAAGGCTGGATTTGTGGCTAGGTATTGTTTATATTTGGAATATTTTCTTTTCTCCATCTATGGAGACTGAAAGCTTTGCTGGATACAGTAGTTGAGGAGCTTGGGGGTAATTCTGAGGGGTCTGCCTTTATATGTTACTTGTCCTTTTTCCTTTTAAGCTCTTAATTTTTTCTTTCTTTATTCTGTGTGTTTAGTGTTTTGATTATTATGTGGTGAGTGGCTTTTTATTTATTTATTTATTTATTTATTTATTTTTGTCTAGTCTATTTGGTGTTCTGTAAGCTTCTTGTCTTCTTGTACCTTCATAGGGATATCCCTTTTTAGGTTGAGAAAGTTTTCTTCTTTGATTTTATTGAATATGTTTTTTGTACCTTTGAGCTGGAATTCTTCTCCTTCTTCTGTTCTTAGGTTTGGTCTTTTCATGGTGTCCCAGATTTCATGGATGGTTTGTGGTAAGAATTTGTTGGATTTAACATTTTCTTTGACCAGTGAATCTATTTTCTCTATTTGTCTTCAACTCCTGAGACTCTCTTAATTTCTTGCATTCTGTCGGTTATACTTGCATTTGTAGTTCTGTTCATTTACCCAGATTTTCCATTTCCAGAATTCCCTTTATTGCCTGTATTTTTAGTTTTCAAGTCTTGAACTGTTTCCTTCACCTGTTTGATTATTTTTTCTTGGCTTTTAAAAAGGGATTTATTGATTTCTTCCAATTTTTTGTTTGTCTTTTCCTCCATTTCTTTCAGGGAATTTTAATTTCTCATTTAAGTGCCTCTATTATCTTCATCTGCGTTGGGCTGTTCGGGTCTCGCTGATGTAGGACCACTGATTTCTGGCAGTGTCATATTCCTCTTTGTGTTGTTGAATGTATTTGTACACTGCTGTCTATCCATCTCTTCCTCCAATCAGCATAGCCTGAGCCTCTTTCTCCAATTGGTATCACTACAAGTGGGGCCTGTAGTTCAGGAGGTCCCTCTTCCTCCAGGTGCATGCAGTTAGGGCCTCTTACTCTGGGTACAGTTGGGGCCTGTGGCTCCGGTGGCCACTGGTACTGTCCCTTCAGATGCTGGTGGGGCTGGTGGTTGCTGGTGCAGAGATGGGGGGCTGGAGAGGGATAGTTGGTTGGCGAGGGTACTGCTGCATGGTCGCTGGGGGTGTCCTGAGTTGGGGGAGGAGCAGGAGCTAGGGCCTAGAGAGCAGGGCTTTTCAACCAGGAGCTCAGACACTCACCTGTTGCTCAGGGTGCAGTTGTGTTTAGACATAAACCTCTAAAAACACACCGTGTGAGTGCGGGTGTGCTTGACAGCCGTGGGGGAGTGACAGTCTTTGCCTTTCACCTTGAGACAGGGTTTCTTTGTTCTTCCTCACTGTGCGCAGCATAGCTAGCTGGCTGTGAGCTTCAGGATTCTCTCACCCCTCTCCCATCTCATCACAGGAGTGCTGGGATTTCAGATGTCTGGCTTTTACTAGGCTCTGGGGATCTGAACTGAGGTCCCTATGTTTGTGTGGCTGTGACAAAAGCTTTACCCACTGAGCTCTTCCTCCAGAGCCCACATATGAGTCTATTTAGATTTATGTCTTTTAGGTCTATTTGAACTTGAGTATGAGAATACATAACTTCTAGAGACGTGAAAGTCATCTGAGGTATTAGGGGCATAGCTCAGTGGTGGAACACTTACCCAATACTCATGAGCCCTGGGTTTCAACCCCAGCATGAGAAAAAGTCCTAGAACAGGCCAACTGCTGTCCCTGTGGATGTGACCCTACAGGGGCCAGAAGGGGAGTTGGCCCTAGCCTCCTCTGATGGAGCCACAGTGACCCCAAGGTATTCATTTTGTTTCACTTCAGCTTACCACAGGAAGGGGTGCTCAGTGGCATGAGGACATGGGGCTCAAGGGGACCTTGAGGGCCCAAGGGAGCAGCTGGAGTCAGGAGCAGGAAGTAAATAACTTTCCCCTCGGAGTGCTCAGTCAGGCTGGAGCTCCAGCTGGGATTGGGGCTGCCTGAGATCAGGCACAGTGGTGGGTGTGGTACTGAGGATGACCTCTGAATCTCAGGAGAGGTCTGGAGCAGGGATCAGGCCCAAGAAGGGGGTGAGTAACTGGATCCCATGCTGCTGTTTTTCAGGAAGACAAAGATACTACTTGCTTTATCTCGGAATCCTCCTCACAGTGCTCGTCTTGGTCTTCTTTGGGTAAGAATACAGGCTGGTGAGGAACAGCTCCTGAGACCCTGATGGGGACCCTAAGCCATGAGCAGGCCTCCTACCAAGGCAGTGATTTGGGTGCTCTTGGCTACTCCCACTGTGGCACGTCCAGCTTTTGTCTGTCCTCATAGTGAAGCTTTGCTTGCAGGACAGTTGTCTTCCTCTGATTCAGCAAATGGGTCTGGGTCTGGACGCTCAGTCTTTGGTCCTAGCGGTGTCGGGGGGCCTGGGGAAGGAGAGGAAGGCAGGCCTGGGGACTGAGCTGCAGCCTTCTCTAGATACAGATGGTCTGTGAACACTCACAAAGCCAAGACACTGCTATGTCAATTGGGGATTCTGTAGACACGGCCAGGGAATAGTCCTTCATGTGACCTTGGGCTATAGGAACCTGGCATGGAGAAGGTGCTGCCTGCAACTGTTATAGGTATCCAGATTCAGGCCTTGTCTCCTCTTGCCACCTCTCTTCCAGTGGGGGTGGGCATGCTTTGTCTCGTGGCTCTCCATCCCCACTGAGAACTTGTGTGCTCACTGTGGTGGGTATAGCGGTGCATTTTGGAGGGAGGGAGAGACAGCTGGTCTCAAGTCTGTGTCCTGAACAGCTGCCCCTGTGCACGCCCTTCCCACAGCTATGGGTTCCTGAGCCACAGAAGTCAGGAATTGGGAGACTCAGAAGCTGTGTCTAGGTGAGTGGGTGTCATGTGTGTGTTCTGTCATGTGACTGTGTGTGCTATATGACAGTGTGTGTGTGTGTGTGTGTGTGTGTGTATGGGTTACTAGCTAGATGAACTTTCTGTTATATGCTGCTGTGTTGCCTCTGACTTTACCTCTACGTGGATGGGTCCAGTCCTTCGCTAGGCTGCCCAGAGCAACCTCTGCTGCCCTCTGCTGTCTGTAAAGGGAGAATATATTCGGGGTGGGAGCACTGTCTTTCCTGTCTTCAACTTCATCCTCCCTTTTGTGCCTGCTCATTCAGGTCTGTTTGCCTGGCGCACAGCTGACAGTGACATGCATCTCAGTTACTTTCCTGTCACCTTGAGCTCCTGTGCTTTCTTTTTGCAGGATGGCCTATGCCCAGCCAAATGTTCTAACACCCAGGTGAGTAGATTTAGTCAGTGCATGTGTAGTGCAGGAGTCGTAAAGGTACTGAAGGACGATTTGCTTGCTCTGAGGAATAGTTCAGCGGCACACCTGAGGCCCTGGGTCAGTCTCCAGCACTGGAAAAAAAACAAAACAAAACTCAGAGAAAACCAAAAGCTTGATTATGCTTCTCATTGCTTTCACCTCGTTAATCCTTTCAGAGTGTTCAGGTCATCTTATTCAAACCTGGAGCCCAGAGCATCTTCTGGTTCTCATTTCTTGTGTGGGCTTCTGGTCCTTGCTTCCTGTCTCTGTCATCAGGGGTTTTCAGATGGTGGCTGCAGTGGCAGTAAACTCAGTTGCTTTTCTGACTGTGCTGGGTGTGGGTGGTCAGTGAGAGCTGCTGATGGGCACAGGCCCCACTCAGGGATGGGGGGCAGCCCTGCGGGAAGCGGAGGGTGTGCAATCTGAGAAGGGTTCCTATAGAGGTGTTTGGTCACATGTTGCCTCTGGCTTTCTTCCCATGTAGCAGGAAAGATGTCCTTGTCTTGACTCCTTGGCTGGCTCCCATCATCTGGGAGGGGACCTTCAACATCGACATCCTGAATGAGCAGTTCAGGCTTCTGAACAGCACAATTGGACTGACCGTGTTTGCCATCAAAAAGTAAGCAGAGGGTGCTGGAGAGATGGCTGAGGATAAAGTACTTTCTTCAGGGACGTGGGGACCTGAGTTTGATCGCTAACACTGTAATCCAGTGCTGTGGGTGGAGGGGAGAGACAATTGGCTCCAGGCAGCTTTCTGGACAGCATAGCAAACACTGAGCTTCAGAGTCAGAGAAGGGACCCTGTTCAAAGAACAGAAAGAAATGACAGAAGAAGACACCCAAAGTCAACTTCTGGCCTCCACACAGGCACACAGGCTAGGAAACATGAATATATACAACAGGCATGTACACGCACACACACACACACGCACACACACACACACACACACACACACACAAACGCACTCACACAATCGTTAAGGTGGAGGCCAGGCATATCACAGATCAGTTTGTATTTAGGATGCAGTGTGGGTGGGGCTGGCTCACTCTGCCACCTTCCGGAACTCTGGTGGGCTTACAGGGGAATGAATCCAGCACTGCCCCCCTTCCAGAGCCAGCTGCCTCTCTCTGTGTGCTCACAGCCAGGTGCCATTTACACCCCTCAGTACACACTTCAGGCAGGTGTCCTCATCCCCACAGCTGGCAGCAAGGAACGGGTTGCCGACAGAGCTGTGACCACCAGCGTGTCCTCAGATGCAGGACAAGGTGAACAGCAAGGATTGCTTGAAACCTTTATCTGCCGCCCTGTGTGCAGTGAGTGACAGACCTGTGAGACCTTGAGACTCTGGGTCCGGCTGACTCCAGGTCACAGGCAAGGAACTTTCCCTCTAGGAGCCTGTGCAACAGTCCAGTGCAGAAGGCTGCTGGGGACTAAGAGAAGCCATCTGTACTGCCAGCATATGAGAAGGGGCATTGTCCTTCTCTGCAGTGCTGGGTGACTGCTGGGTGAAGCGTAGTTCTGAGGCCTTTGTACCAATCAGTCATGAGACAGGTTTGGGGCTCAGCTGGAGGGATCTTAGGCACCTTGAGAATGCCTGCAGTGCTAGGGACAGAGACCTTCACAGTAACAAGACATACACACTACCTTGTCTGGGTGCTGCTGGGTACGTGAGCAAGAGCCCTGCCAGGTGTGGGTAGGTGCTTGGTGGGAAGAAGGCCTCTGAGGGAACTAGCTGGGGCCGCGTGGTCACCTTTGCACAGGGAACACAGCCACTTGCCTGTTTCTGACCTTGAAGTGGGGAGGCTTGGCACACTTGGCAGGTGATATGGATCCCCGTTCCCATGGTGGTGGCACATGACCCTGGGGTCATCAAGGGAGAAGCAGTCATCTTAAGCAGGTGAAAACTTCTTGGGCTGGGAGAGGATATAGAACCTGGGTTACAAACCTTTTGCCCTTGGACCTGAGGGTTTGGGATAGGCTTGCCCTTCTTTCTAGGGTGTCGGTTTCCCCTTCCCTGCATACTCTGAGATGATTTCTTCCTCTGGTGGAGTGAATGTGGAATGAGACTTCGGGACATAGTGACTTACTGAGTGCCTTGTCCACAGGCACCTTCAAGTCTCTGATGAGGAAGATCTGGGATACAGAGATCCCTTCCTTTCCTGAGACAGGGCCTGAAGGGTGCCACAAAGGAGGGGTGTGGGTACCAGGCCCTTACAGATTCATCCAGTTCCGCCAGGGTTTAGAAAGTGGGGCCCTGTTAGCACAGGCTCTGCTCAGGCCAATGCAAGTGTGTGGGATGTGGGATGTGTTGGGATGAAGCTGTCACTTCTGGGGGAGGGTGACAGACTCATAGAGAGGTAGCTTGCTGCGGGGCCTGCCAAGACAAGAGGTACCTGCAGGACGTCTGCCTGGATCCCCATGTCTGGAGTCATCTCTGCTGCCTGGTTGAAATCGTCCAGGGCTTCCAAGGAACCTTAGTGTTCCTTGCTAACTTGTACTGAATCTGCACCCTTCTGCAGCAAGAGAGGGTGAGGTGAGGTACAGCCTTCATACTGCTCAGGACTTCAGAAAAGTGGGGATGCTGCTGCTTCAAGCCTCAAGGTAGCCATGGTTTCTGCAGCCTGGGCGCCTGCCCTGGTTAGCCTTGACCTAGCTGTGTTAAACCTCCCCTTACCCCCTTTGTCCTCCCTCACAGGTATGTGGTGTTCCTGAAACTGTTCCTGGAGACAGCAGAGCAGCACTTCATGGTGGGACACAAGGTCATCTACTATGTCTTCACTGACCGTCCTGCCGATGTGCCGCAGGTGCCCCTGGGGGCAGGACGGAAGCTGGTGGTGCTAACTGTGCGCAACTACTCCCGCTGGCAGGATGTGTCCATGCACAGGATGGAGATGATCAGCCACTTCTCGGAGCGGCGCTTTCTGCATGAGGTGGATTACCTGGTGTGTGCGGATGTGGACATGAAGTTCC